>JANTPZ010104483.1:0-12520 GCA_025593235.1 Vachellia pachyceras
TCAGGATCCTCTTCAAAGTTATCCTGTGGGTCCTCCTGAGGCTCTTCCTCAGGATCCTCCTCTTCTGGGTCTTCCTCAAAATCCTCTTCAATTTGTTGTTCAGGATTCTCATCAGGAATATTGTCATCCATGTATTCCATATGCACTGACCCATAAGACAGTGCTTCGGTGCTATCTGAGATTTCTTGACTCATTTAATTTTTTCTGAAAAAGGAATGAATTTTAAAAAAAATAATTATTTCGTAGAAATTCTCAAGAAATCTTAAACTAAGCACTGATTTTGATCAAAAACAGATCCTGAATTTCCTGGAAGGTAGGCAAATAGCATATCAAAATGAAGATCTCGAATTTTAGGATTTTTAGGGACAAACCGTGTCTCATTTAAGACTTCCACGCGCCCTTATGCGCCGAGAGAAGAGAAATTCTGGAAAAAATCGCAAATTGGGCTGAAGCCCACTCTTGGAGAAGGCGCGTGCAATACACGCGCCGCCTTCCCGACCTCTGTTCCGAACACGCGCCGTGCCAGAAGCTTCCACGCGCCGTGACGAGTCCGATGGTGTAGTCCGTGTGTCAATTGGAAGTGCCACGTGGCTTCACATGCCACGTGTTCCTTTTTTTTTCTTTTTTTATTAAATAATAATAAATTTTTTTTGAATTATTATTATTAATAAATAATTTTTTTTTCGTCTGGGCCCTGCTCGACCCAGACCAAAATTTTTTTATTTAATTTTTTGTATTTGGGCCCTGCTTGGCCCAGACCAAAAGGGATTATTATTATTATTATTTTGAGTTTGAATTCAAAAACGCACCGTGTTGAGCATCCAGCGAGTTAACCTACTCGGATTTCGACCCGCGCCTCGACCCGGTTCCTCTGCCCTCAGCTGCTGTGAAATATTTTATTTTTTTATTTTTTTTGCACGGTTACTGTTCATCGGAGGACCGATACGTTTTCCGGCCATATCTTCACCGTCCGACTTCCGTTTTTCCCGTTCTAGGTGTCCATTTCATCGTTTCGACGAGATCTACGCAATGAGAGCACTTTTGGAGCCTAATTCTGTCTCCTTTTCTGAAAAAAAAACGTGACGGAACTCGTAAATCTTTTTCCTCCGTAACTCTGTCATCCGGTTTCCGTTTTGCGCGTTCTTGGTTTCCACGTTCTCGTCTTGAAGAGATCTACACTATGGACATGTTTTCTAAACCTAAAACGCATGTTTTATGAGGACCCAAATTTATCTCTACATTTTTGAGTTCGCTTTCTTGTTTTGTTTTACGTTTTCATCGTTTCGGTTTAGAGGCATATGATTTCATACTAAATATACACATAAATCACATATATGATTAAAATCTGAACCGAAAAACAAAACGACATGCTATACAGGAAAGTATTAGACATACATACATATATATCTTAATGAAACATGTTTGTAGAAATTCAGTAATTGCCATAGAGCATGCATGGTAAGCAAAAGATCATAGTGATGGACATACTTTAATCATATACTCAAATTTTCATGATTAAAATAACAATAAATCATATCTGTGCGGAAGAGAAATGCCTCAGGAACCTATAAGCTCTGATACCACTGAAGGATTTCGGGCGTACCTGGAGATGCCGAATTACGAATCTGCAGATACCCACACGGAAGACGGATCACAAGAGTGGGTCCAAATATGATACACAGCAAATACACCGAAGGCAAGAGGAGAGCAAATGAGATGATTCTCTGAAAGAGAAAAGGGAAGAGAGAAAACCTGTTTTCTCTGTGCGTTATATCTGCCGCCTTTGGGGAGCCACACACTTATCTTGTAACTTCCCACTAGGGTTTAGATTTACGTATTTGACCTAGCCCATAGACTTGGGCATAATCCATCAAGGGTGGCCCATATCCCAACATTTAGCTTCAAATCATTCTGTTTCTCATTTCTCAAAAATTGGACAAACACCTCCTCTAGATTTCATGTACCCAAAAATTACAACAACACGATACAACCACAAAATCAACCACCAACATTCACCAACAACATCACTATAGTAGGATTCTATAGCTTACCTCTTCCAAGTTGTGAGATTTTTCTCTTTCTCTCTCTAATAGTTCTAGGTCCTCTTCTCTCCAAGAACACCAAATCAAGAAGAGTTATAGAGGTTAGTTGTTGTCTTGTGCAAGAAACTTGATGAATTGAAAGATTTACACTGAAAACCTACATTTTTCCTTGAATTTCTTCCTTTCTTGTGTTGGCCCACTTTTGGGAGGCTTGGAGGAGTGTTGAAAGCTTTAACAAAAATCTTGGCCAAGTTGGAAGAGTTGTGGGTCCCACTGTTGAGGTAAAATAATATTCTACCCGACAATTTGTATCACATGGATATAAACTATTCAGTCTATTCTTACTTTTACTCTTTAAAAATTGAACATGCCATGTAGATGCACTAAAGCCCCTCGTTCTCCTTTTAAAACTATAGTTACTTTATGTTTCCTTTATGAGAAACTAATTCCCTAAAAATGTTTTTCGCAAATCCTCTGATCACTTTGGCTAGTGTATGACCATTAAAAATACTATATTTTCAAAATTATGTATTAGAAACTAATTTTTTATATATTAAGAAAATTAAAGTATTTTCTTGTAGCATTTGCCATCCTCAAATTATTTTTGGTGCAATTTTATCTTAAAATATTTCAAGTAGTAATAATTAACGAGCACCCTTAATTTTTTATACTAATGCTACTAAAAAAATGCATTAAAGTACTAAATATATTAAATTTCTTAAGATATTGAGCGCTAGTACAAAAATATTTGAAAATATAGGATGCATAAAAAATTATCTTACTATACTAAGTATTATTAAGAAAATATTTTTAGGTATAACATACAACTTAAGCCAAGTTAAAACTAAATGTTACCCTTTTTTTCTAACATACATATTACTTGTCGTGTAGGCTAATGCCTTGCTGGGGGTGTTAAATTTTGAAAATTTTCATATAAATAGCTCCAAGATTTTAACATTCCAAATCAGCGACTCCTATTCAACAAATTCCGTATCAGTTCATAAAATCAAATTGGAATTTCATAATAAGGCAAATTGACTAGGATGCCCTTCACCGTTATCTGATTCATACTCTCTCCACCTTCTCTCTGTTTTTTTTATTATAAAATTTTAGGAAAGGGTCGGTTCACCCGGGATAAGTGTATGACATCTAACTTATGATTCATTGGGCATGTCCCTGCGAGCACTAGAGTATGACATGTAAGACCTTTTCTATATGGCCTTAATAGGTAGATCTACCCAACTTCACCAAATTGTGGAGATGCCTCTCCAAGCACTGTAACAAAAGCTGCACCAAAGTGGTACTCCGCAGGATCGAACCTATCCTTTTTTGTTAGTGTGTTAGTCTAATTCCTTTGCCAGTCGAACCCATCGACGATGGGTTTCTCCACCTCTCTCGCCCTTCCTCCTTTCAAAATCTTCCTCTCCTGCCCAACAATCTCACGATAGACGAATTAGTAGATATATAGGCAAGTACAAAGTTGGCCCTTACGACCGACATGAACTTCGAACAAGGATATACCTCAAAATGAATCCCGTGAAGTTTACAAAGATGAGCTCTTCAGCGGCTTGGCTTTCCCATTTCTACAAAATGAAACCCAAGAAAATTTGTTTTTCGTAAAGAAACCATGCAATGACATCAGAAAACGACTCATCAGAAACTATAATGTAGAAGGACCAACATATTAAACTATAGAGTATAAACATGGGTATAAAGAAGTGAATAAAAGAACATAATTTAGGGAAAGTTACATTTAGGTCTCGCGATAGCGAATTAATTATTCTAAGGTCCTAAAAGGTTGTTAATAACAAGTTTAGAAGCACTATTGACAAGTGAAGCAGCTGCCTGGATCCGTTTGGCAAAGCGGTGGAGAAGTACTTATGAGCTTATTCACACAAGCTGAGGCAAATATGTGGAGGAGATTGTCTCGTTTTGTGAAAAAACACTGTTGAACGTGCTTATGAGTATAAGCACCTTGTTGCCAAATAAGGAGAATTACTTCATAGTGTGGGACTTTAAAGTGATTCTCCCAATAATTTATAACCCATTTCGAAAATAGGGAGGGTAGCCGTAAACCTCGTGAGCTCTGTGGAGGAGGCATGGTGATATACAAATTAGGGTAGGGAAATGTTGGGATTAGGGCGTACAGCGGAATTTAAAATTTTCTAATCCCAAATACGGATCTTTCAAAGGCGTTTAGATCAAGGAAATGAAGGCGTACCTTTTGCATTTTAAGATTGTCTCTTACTTTGCGTCTGGATCTCTTCAGGTTCCACAACGTCCTGCGTTCTTACTTCCAATCACGAGGAGCCGACGTTCTTTCAATCACCTCCCTCTACCGGTATTCACATGAACAGTCTCCAACAATAGCTAGCGCCTCTTGGTTCCACTCTCTCTAGGGTTTCTTGGCTCAAGGATGGATTCAATTTCAAAAATTGGATTTTTTTCTGTCCACGAGCACTTATATTTATAAAGCTCATAGAGTACAACATAATAAAAGATTAATCTTTTATTAATCTTGAAAAATTCGAATTTAATTTTAGAAAGATATTCTAGATCTAATCTTGAAATTCCAATTTCAAAAGATATTCAAGATCTTATCTTGAATTTCGGATTTCAAGGATATTCTAGATCTAATCTTGAAATTCAAATTTCAAAAGATATTCAAGATCCAATCTTGAATTTCGAAATTCAATATTCAAAATGTTAAATTCTAATTTTGCAATCTTAACTTGAATTAAATTGATCTGATCAAATCATATCCATTTAAGTAATCCAAATAATGAGCTAACAGATTTAATTTATCCTCATAAATTAAATTGACATTAGTTGTTTAATTTGTCAAATAAATTAAACTAACACACACAAATATTATTTATATAATATTGTGCAATTTTGAATTTCAACATATATACACATATATTTAAAATTCGAATAAACCCTAGAAATAAAGTTTATGTTGGGTTGTTCTTACTGCGACCTTGTAGGCCCATATAAAGTTGTCAGTGGGCTAAACTCAACATTAGCCCACAAGTCGCAAGCGGTCTCTAGCAAGACATTACGACTACCCAAATTATACGGGGATCGTTAACACGATGCAACCTTTTACGTAACCACATCACGTCCCTTTTGTCACGCGATATTTCAGTCAAAGATGAGGCATGGATGACGTCATCCTCCTGTTCCCGACCATTACTTTCTAGATCCCTGAGTAGTCTGATTAAAGAAACGAAAACTCCTTTTTGTTACAGTATGGCCATACATTTCTCAGACTAACTCATCGAGGGGTCCAGTAATATCTCTCAACTAATGTGAGGGACAAATCCCATCTTGATCACTCACATTCCTCCACATGAAAACCCCTAAGCCCGATCATAGCCTTTATCATCACCCGGTCAAAGATGATTTTTGACTAGGTCAAAGCTTAACGACTTTCATGTAGGAATCCATGATGATCTCAGGTCGAAGGGTATTGTGACGTGATTACATATGATATAAGCCAATGACTTAATCCATGTAGCTTTCTCATAGCGGGTCGGTTCAGCATCTTGTACTCTTACAAGTGCCTATGACTTTGACTTATATATCCATACCTTATCAATGTCATGCTGGTCTTGCTTTATCTTTGTTCCCACATAGATAACTAACCATGGACATTTAGGACAATATTTATAATTTACCCATGGATGCAATTATCATAATAAACACGCAAAGTTTATGATAATTAAATGGAGAAAATTCATTAAAATAAATAATGTGCGAAGTACAATGATTGGCCATAGGGCACAATTTCCAATAGGAAAGAGGAAGAAGAGTAAGTAATGAAGGTCAACCGAAATGATGCCTTTTTTAGAAATTTTGCAGATTCCATTTTTATTCTTTTGAAAGGGATTATGCAAATTGGGATCTCCCATTTGGGTTTTGCAAGCTTTAAAGGCATTTTAAATGGGATTTTCCAAGGTTTAAAAGATCAAATTGGTCATTGAATTTGGTGAGATGGTGATAGCGTTGTTGGGTCAGATGTGATTAACAATCAGACTGGATATATTATAAAATAATAGAATTGAATATATTATAATTTATTTCATAAAAACTAATAGGTAAAATATAGAATATCATTTTATTTTACCCATATTTTAAAATTTTAAAGTTTAATTAAACATGAATGATAAAAATATTGAAATAAAATTAATTAATTTTGTTTTATTTCCTTATGAATAAATTTGCTTAAATAGAAAATAGAAAATTAAATGCTAGTTTTATTAATATATTTGTTTTTACAATTAATTAACCATATCTTCCCACACTCATTTTACTTTTTATATTTTTAAACTTCAAGGAGTTTTTTTTATTAAACCAGTTGACCCATCTATTTGACCAGCTGGTTTCCGGCTTGAACCGACCTGTTGGTTTTTTTTTTTGTAGTATGGGATTTTTTAGGCCAAGAATTAAATTCCATCATGATGCATGTTTGGTTAATTGGTGGGAAGGAATCTAAAAATAAAATCATTATATTCCTACTCCTAAATTCCATTCCGAAATGTAATCATTCTGATATTACATTTTTGTCATTAAGATCCATTCAAAAGCCGGAGGCCTAAATCAGGTTGGATTCTAGGTTTTTAAATTTATCGGTCCCCTCATCTTCCGCTTTAGGCTGCGCCATCCAGAGAACCGCTGGCTAGTCTCCTAGGACAACCTTGCATCACCACCTTTGGTTCTCTGAATCTGAGTCCTCGGAACAAAACGCCCCTTCGGATCTAATCCTTCAGTAATTGCATTTCTGTTACTTTTCTCAGGTCACTCAAATTTGTATTACTTTTTCTCCTTACATCCTCCCCTGCATCACCACAAGTAGTTTATGCATTTTTCCTTCTTTTTCTGAGTTGGGTGTTTTGATTCTGTAGTTTTATCTTTATATGTACAAATTCTTGATTTCCAAGGCAGTCTGTCTTTGCGTGAATTTTGTTTGCTGAGATTGAATTTTCTGATATCTAGAATGGGCGTTGGCCGTGAAGTCTCTATCTCACTCGACGGTGTGAGGGATAAGAACATAATGCAACTCAGGAAGCTTAATGTAGCCCTGTTCCCTGTTCGTTACAATGACAAATACTATACCGATGCCCTTCTTTCCGGCGAATACACTAAACTAGGTTCGATTTTCAGTGGCTATGCTTCTTTGTTTTATTGTTGTATAATATTCAGGATATTACGAGCTGTTCGCGTCAACAATTTCTTTAGTTTGCAGCTTTTTTCCACAGCTTGCACTTTGCTCTGTGTTGGCTTGCAATCTTTCATTGTTATTGTTTTTAGCGTTTGGCCTTCACTCTGGCTATCAATGCTCTTAACCTTCATTTGTTGTTTCTCTTGTCTACTCTTTCATTTATTTTGTTTATTTATCTTTAGCTTTTCCTGGCTTCTGCAGGGTTCAAATAGGAATGTTGTCTGTCGTTTTTGGTTCAAATTTTAAGATGTAATTTATCCATTGAAAAATGCTGGTGGGAAATTAAAAGAAATCATTGAGAACAAAAATGGTTTATATGCTTGTGAATGCATCCATGTTAGTATTTTACTTTTATTTGATGATGAAGCAAGAGTGAACTGAATTTTTGCTGTAACTTTTTTATCTAAATGTAAAGAGGCAAAACTTTTGTATTAACACTCTCCTTTTAATCACTTTAATTTATTTGTGAGTAGAGGTCTCTATATGTTTCAACTTGCAGTAATCCAGTACATCCTAGATGTTATTTGTTGGTATCATAGGCTTGCCTTCAACTACTTAATTGCAATAGTGTAACATGATGGCAAAAGTAGTATTGCAGGCTAGAAAGTTATATCGTAGTCAATTTTCATGGGTTCCTGAGGGTAGAAAGTTAGAAATAATTGGAAGGTGCTGATGTTCTACATTAGAAGTGTGAAATTCAGATTTAGGCTTTTTATGGACTTTCAGCACTTTTACCTTATGAACTAGCTTTTCAGATGGTGGTTGTTTTTATGAGGGATACCCTGGTTTTGCAGAAATAGTTCTATCATCTGGTACATACCTTTCCATGATATTCTTGTTGAAAGTATTTGGCATAGAAGTTGATCATAGTATCGTGATGATCAGCCAACGCTATTTAGTTATAACAGGGGCTATGGAGTGTGGAATATTTAGGGGCCCGATTGCTATGTATGTGACTTGAATGAGTACCACATCAAGTATGAGATTTTGATGTGAGGCTAATATATATGCCATGGGCTCTCCAACCTCTTGAGTTGGATTATATCTCTGTTAGTGATTCTAAATATCATCTAGCTCTGTGAATTTATGCTATTATCATAGTTAACTTTATTACATTGCTCTTATCATTGCTGAAATTTTTTTTGCATTTGTCGCTTGTTCAGTTCTTGTTGTGCCCTCATATTTGTCTGACTCAGCATCTATGAGATTTCAAACCATATACTCTGATCCTTAATGAGATCCACTTCATGAAAAGATTAAACTACAAAGTGGCTCTCATTTTAAGAATGGAGGAGTATTATGGATTAAACAATAAACAATCATTTGCAAGAAAAGTGGAGAAATTATGGTTGGATTTTCAAATGGAATGAGTTATATGTTTTCACCATGGAACATCCATGATGCTTTCCTCATGACTTTTGTGACTTTGCACACATTACCAATATACTTTAGCAACTGTTAAAATTGAGTGTTGTTCTTGTTTCTTTCAGCTTACTATAGTGACATATGTGTTGGTGCAATTGCATGCCGGCTAGAGAAGAAGGATGGTGGGGCAGTCCGAGTTTACATCATGACGTTAGGTGTGCTCGCACCTTATCGTGGACTTGGCATTGGTAAGCAAGTTGAAATTCTTTCTGAAGTGGCATTCTTTTGGTTGAATTGATCTTTTTGTTTAATATTCTTTCCTGTGCCAAAGTATAGTTCCAAAGTTAAAACAAGTCCCTAATTAAGATGTTAGCTACATGTGAATTACAATTTGATTTTCGTTGGACTATAGACTGTGTTCAAACATGAATTCCAATTAACCTTGTTATCTTTGTTTTCCTGATAATAATTATGATGTTTTTGAGGTATCAATTCGGCTTTAATGCAGGAACAAGGCTGTTGAATCACGTTCTTGATCTTTGTTCCAAGCAAAATATTTCAGAGGTTTACTTGCATGTCCAGACCAACAATGATGAGGCCATAAACTTTTATAAGAAATTCGGGTTTGAAATCACAGAAACTATTCAGAACTATTATACAAACATCTCACCTCCAGACTGCTATGTTGTCACCAAGCAAATCGCTCCAAGCTCAACAAAGAAATAACAGTTCTGCCTTCAGATCCAATTATTTTGGAGGAAGTCATTGAACACCATTGCATTATGTATTACACTACTCCATGCATGTATCATACTAAAGTTTGGTATCTATTTCTAGATGTTAAACCGTCAAGTTAACACAAAAGAGAAGCATTGGGAGATCATACTGGGAGATAAGGTATTGCTTGATGTTATTCCTTCCCCTACCTGTCCTTTTCGTCCAGATACCAATGTTTTGTAACGTGCACTAGAGTTTCTTGCAGCTTGGAAGTTTTCATTCATGAGTTGAGGCCATTAATTGCATTTGATTATCCAAATATCGAACTTCTTGTAGGTTATAAAAAGAAAAGTTTTTTTACCCTTTTTACTACTTGCAATGACCATAATATATTCGCAGTTTGGCTAAGGATATGTTTGGTTTGAGAACACAAAGGAGTGGAAGAAATTTAAATTTACTTTTTTTCATTGAGATGTAATATTTTTATCTTAATGTATGTTTTGATTGGATCTAATGGACAAGGGAAGAAAACAGGTCATTGATGTACATAATAAATCGAGGAGACTGCCAAAATTTAAAGTTCACTTGTGTTAGCTTCAGTTAGTGTGAAGGAAAAATTGATGTTTATCTATTAGGGTGTGGGATGCATATTAATACAAGTAATATTAAAATGAATGTCCTTCTAGAGTGAAAATGATGTGTGAGCACCACAAAATTCAAAAAGTAGGGACCAAGAAACAACAAATTATCCGATAATTCCTCATATATCCCTATTGAGTTTGGATTTTTTTGCCTTCTCTCATGTTGGCTTTTGTATTTTTCTAATCTTTACCTTCAGCTACCCTTGGAAGGCACTGTCAATGGTGGGATTTGCAATAATTCATGAAAAAACAAGTTTGAATGACGACTTGGGGATATTGCCCAGTTGACTCCACAATTATCATTTATAAACCAAACGTGTACAAAATAAGAGAAATTTATTTTAATATGAAGCATCCATAGCTTTAATCCTTGTGGCATATTTCTTAAATAACGCCAAAGCCACTGTGAATGGTCTGTTTACTTCTGTTCTTTATTGGAAGAGAAATTTGAGTGACCAGTGGATGAAGCCTGAAGCCTAGGGATGGAAAAGGTAAAAGTTGTCCTTACCTTTTGGCTTAAGATGTAATTGCCCCGGAGTAATGTTGCATTGTAAATTTGTTTTGGGGTTCGTTGTTACTCTAAAAGTTTTTTTTTTATACAAGACAATGATATTAAACGATCAAATAAAGTTTACTTATTACAAACAGTAAGACCAACATTCGAACTAGAAAGTCCAAGAAAATATGGTAATGAAATGGTATTGACACTCATTGAGAAAAAATACGCATTAAAGTTAGAACTTTCTGCTTATATTGAGATGGGAGTGAGTAGTAGTAATAATTTGTATCAAACATTTCTTAACACAATGAATAACAAGCGGAAGGCTAGAGATAGCATCGACAAGACTCTGTATCTTGAATCCAAAATATAGAAGCCCTCCAATATTTTGAGATGAAAGTCAGTGTCTGCAACAACTTGGTTCTTCCATAAAAGTTATTTCAAAGGAAACCCTTTATAACAAATGATCTTATGGCAGCAGTGAGTTGCCATTTTCTTGAATTTCCATTGCACAGTGCCCCAACCTCTATCTTTGGTGGGATATTCTTATGTTTTTGATGATGCCAAGATTGAAAAATGAAAAAAAAAAATGATTCAAGTATTCGTTAAAATTGATTTTCAAGATTGATAAACTTCATTTGAATAAATTAGCATCTCATTTGAATAAATCTTTCCCTTCAAAAGAATATCTGCCAAAAATTTGAATTGCATGTCATTTAAATGAATCCAGTTTTCCATTCAAATAAAAATTTTATCTTCAACTTATTCGAATAGAACTTCAAGATAAGTATTAGAGTTTTCAATTGTCATTTAAATGAATTATGTTTCCCATTTGAATGAAGTTCTAGTTTTTAGCTTATTTGAATAGAGCTTCGAGATATGTTTTAAAGTTTTTCATCTATCATTTGAATGAACATTGTCTCATTCAAATGAATATATTATTTTCACATTATTCAAATAATACTTCAAGATACCTATTAAAGTTTTTAATTGTCGTTTGAATGACTTCAGACTCATTTGAGTGAAATCTTTATGCACTAAATATTTCAATAACTACTTGAGATCTTTTTCAAAAGGTTTTCACATCTCACTTGAATAAGACCATTTCTTCATTCAAATGTGTAACACCTCTTAACATTTATGAGCAATGGAGACAATCTCTAGATCACTTGAATACTTTTCATAAGCTAGAATTAGTGAAATCCTAAAATCACTTTTCAATTTACTATTCACTTAGTAACCTTAAAGTTTTGGCTAACTCTGAAAAATCATGACTAGTTTTAGAAAAATCGAAATCAAGTGGTTCAATCCTTCATTTTATGCTACTCAATTGGCCATTTCCAAGTTGTAATACCCACATTTTTTTGTAATTGGAAATATAGGCTAAACGAATAGTTAGCCTATATTGACCATATGAACAGTAGATCTTCATGCAATTTACTATATTGATTGAGTGAGAAATTAGCCAAGTGAGTATTTTTTTCCTATAGCTAATTGAATAAACTTTAATTAGAAACTTGAACCACTTAACTTTAATTTTTCTAGAATTAGTTATAAATTTTCAAAATTGACCAAAAATCCTTGTGATATCTTGTTTTGATGATGACAAAATCGATGTTTTATGTTACAAAGTTATAAAATGATTTTAAAACTATTTTTGAATCCTGAATTCTCAAGCTTGGCTGTTTCTGATAGCTTTTCAATGTTTTATATTAATGCTTTCTAAAAATGCTTGAGCAATAAGTCAAAGTATTGTCAATACTCCAACATTGGAAATCAATGCTCGAGTGTTGTATTTTTTAAACTTATGTTTTTAAGCAATACTTTCACTTAGTACTTGAGCAAAACACTCAAGTATTACCAATGCTTGAGCACTAGTACTTAATGCTCGAGCATCGGGCTAAAATCAAGGTTATAAGACAGTGCTGCCAGTTGTTACTTCAAGTATAGGCCGGAAGCATAGCCATTGCTCGAGCACTAGGATAAAGTGCTTGAGTGTTGAGGTTTTCAACAGCGCTGTCATGCAATACTT
>JANTPZ010104511.1:0-34545 GCA_025593235.1 Vachellia pachyceras
CTTCTTCTTCTTCTTCTTCTTTTCGATTTCTTCTCTCTCGATCGACTCTTGACCATGCCTGTGTGTTTCTGAGTCTGTAGATATCTTGTGATGTACATTCATGATGCTCTGCGTACAAAACGTTTGCGTATTTTATTGCATCCCAACATGACTGTGCTTTGGGTTATACGGAACTGGTTATGTCTTTTTCAATGCCCCCCGCTTCTAGATTGCCATTGTTTTTTATATTCTACTACTATTTTGCATGCCTTGCAGAAATAAACGTTTTCCTAATTTTTGTTCTCGGTTGGACAAAATAACATGAGAATGAAATACAATGATCAAATAAGTGCGTACATATATATTACCAAAACTACACAAATTATACGTACAACATAGCCATTTTAGGCACAACTAAGTGTCGTGCGTATTACACAAATTAAGTATTTTAGATGCAACTAATTGAGTATTCAATTGTGAGTTGTCGGATTTTCAGTTCTGCAAGATTGACCTCGGTCCTTATTTCGAATTCAGTGTCTCCTTCTGCTATTTTTATTTTCCTGAAAAGCTCTTTGTGTTTCATTTTTCTTCTTTTATTTATTGCTAAGTCAACTCTCCGCTTCCTCTACATTTACATTGGTCTGTTCTTGTGGGTTCTTTTGTCAACGTACATAATGCAAAAGAAGCCTTCCTACATTGAGTCCATCACACATCAACGGTGTTGAAATCTCTAAAAATTCGGTAACCGAGCACTACTGAGTTTCTCTTGACGTTTTTTATTT
Source organism: Vachellia pachyceras (assembly GCA_025593235.1). NCBI lineage: Eukaryota > Viridiplantae > Streptophyta > Magnoliopsida > Fabales > Fabaceae > Vachellia > Vachellia pachyceras. The sequence goes on from JANTPZ010104511.1 coordinate 762, forward strand.
CGTACGTGTTTAAGTAATCGGAGTTTTGGACAAGTCCTTTCAATAACCGATCGGAGTTTTGGACAAGTCTTTTCAATAACCGTTGCAAGGAAGCACCTATAATAGTTATCCATCAACCCACCCACAACCATGTACACTGGCTTTGTTTGGAAACCGATCATGTAAGTCGAGATAAAACCATACCAAAATCCGTAAAAACCATCCTGAAATCCATAAAAACCATCTTTAAATTCGGAAAACCATTTTGAAATCAGTTGACTCCTTTCTCCCAACGGTGTTCCCAAACACACACATTTACCTCTAGGCCTATTTATATCTTTCGGTTCATCAAAATTTTAATTTTCCATAACATAGAACATGTTGAAATAAAGTAATATGAAAGTTACAAACTAATTTACAGCCTAAAATCAAGGAAGGATTTAAAACTTGAGGAAATAAATCCAATATTTATTTATTTTTTTTTGAAGCATAAGAAACCTATTTTCTAAGAAAACCTAATATTTTCTTTGAAAAGGCAACAATTTGAAATTATCGAAAATTTCAAAAAAAAAATATTTGGATATTTTTAAAATATGCATCCAAAAAAATATCGACCACAGATACGTCAAGTAATTTCAAATATTGGCTGTTTATAGATGAGAAAAACAATGTAGTAGCAATAACAACATCTTAAAACAGTCATAATTCCTTGTTCTATTCATAATATTGTTGTTGATATCTTTCTTCACTTCAGTCTGCTTCTGCACCACCATTTAAAAAAAAAACACAAAGTTTCAGTAGCTTTCCATTTATATCATTCTTAAACTAATGATCTTCGTTGGAACCAAAATATTCCATTTTCTATTGTTCATTTTTTTACCCAATTAAATTCCCTTTGTACGCATTCCTGTACACAGTTGCACCATTATCTATCCACTTACTGGAATTTCCTCATTTGCATGTTGGCTCCGTTCGTATTTGTATCTTCTTTCTCTTTGTTGATTATCTGTCTTCTACATATCAACGATAACCAGCAAGAAGACTTGCTGTCTCAGACTACAAGCGGCACTGAAATATGAAAAAAAACGTAAATATATATTTTCACTGTATTTCTTTCTGACACGACGTGTTCATATCACTTTTTTTCCTCTTTATATTTGATATTTATTTTTAGAACTTTTTTCTTTATCTCTACCAACAATATATATATATATATATTTATGGTATAGAATCAAATTGTTTTTAATTAATTCATCCAGTGTCAAATTTTTTTTAAATCAATACAAATTGTTTTGAAACTAAAATTCTGTTCTATCTCCCGTCGTAAATTGCAGAAGATCACTGTCGAGTTGTTTTATATTTTATTGCAAATTTCATAATAACCGAATAAAATCCTTGCAACAATTTGAAGTAATTTCATTACTCATGTGAATTACCATTTCTTATTTTAATGAATTAGTTGAAGTGACTTATACAATAAACAGGAGAGAGGGAGTATATTTGCAAATAAACATTTCCCTTGCAAGTGATTTATAATAGGGATGGAAGAGATAAATTTTTAGAGGCCAAAAAACAAACTTTGATGTACCTTTTCTCATAAGAAGGTTGTGCGAGCTAGAAGCTTATGTTGAAAATGCCATGAACAAGAAACACAGAAACAACACTGGAGATAGATTCGAATTACATCGAAGGACACTGTCATTGAGATATATTCCGCTACCCATCTAAATTTAGAAAGTGGTACTCCCCAGTTTAAAACGAATCCTTCCTGCGGGATGACAGGGAGATGAGAACTAGTGGAAATAAGCAACCCAATGGATGGCAAGAGACAGAGAGAGGGAGAGGTCAGGCATAGGAAGAAACATGTGTACTCTGTTCAACTTGAAGGCCTCATATATAGAGACTGGCTGGACATAGAAGGGACAGAAATGTCCGGAGAGGTCGCCGGTCATGAAGCGAACAGGCTCGAGGTGTTTCATCCTATGCGTTTTACCGTTGGGAGCAGTCAAATTTCCTGGCACATAGGGTTTCAAATTTTTCAGATAATAAAATGAGCCATTTTGGATAAGCAAAATAATTTTTCATGATAAGATAATTTTATTCAATATTTCAAAAATAAATTTTTGTAAAAGCCCATCACGCAGGAAGCAAATCATCTGTTTTAAATTGCCGTTACCTCCTGATGACCCGTTGTTCTATGCACGAGGCCAACCTTCCTCTTGGCCTTTTTAGCCCATCACAATTATAGGATAGCTTATATATCCTTGGTCTTCCTCTCCCCAAAGCAATGTGAGACTTCCTTTACTTGACACACTATCACATCCCAGCAATCCCCTACATGTGTCAAATAAAGTACCATTTAGCTGAGATACACAAGGATATAATCATTGTATTTAATGTTCTTTTTTTACATTGAACTAAATCTAGATCAATAATACTTAGTACAATAATGATTGTCCTATGGGCATTAAATCGATAATCTCTTTGTTGTATGCTAGTGGTATTAAGAGTCAAATTATACCTCCATATTTCCACTATTAAATGATGGTTTTGCATGTTAAAACAATCATGCGTATATTTTGGTGGATAATGAATGCTCTATAAATTTCTTCACAATCTAATAGGAGCAGCCTTACTCCACATTCTTAGAGGTGATTTCGTTAAGTGTACTTGCGCGTAGTACACCATTCCGTAGGATTATGAAATCATCAAGAGCTTTTGGCTCATCCCTCCAAAAGTGCATGCTAGCACTTTTTTGTGTCATAGGAAAGGATTGGTAATTTATTTTAGTGCAAGTAACAAATAACTTATTTTTACTCATTGAACTTTCTTCACAAAATCACTAATCACAAAGGTTGGGTTACCATCATTGTCATTAAATTTAAGTTGGTTTTAATCCCACCATTCCCCTTGACATTACTAATATTTGTTTTGTACATAAAGGTTTTGTAAATGGATCCGCTAGGTTCATTTCTGATCTCAAAAAATCAATTGAGATCGCTCCGTTTTTTTGGTAGCTGCCTAATAATATTGTCTCAGCCGCATATGTTTGCTTTTACTATTAGAAGTTTTATTCTCGGTCATGGCTATTGTAGACCGATTGTCGCAATGTAAAGATATTGACGGTGTTGGCTTGTCATCCAATGGAATGTTAGCTAAGAAGTTTTTCAACCAACCAGCTTCAAACCATGTTAGTTCCGTAGCAATGAACCATGTGAGTTCCATAGCAATGAACTCATAATCCCTTGAGGATTTTGAGATGATAGTTTGCTTGGCTAACTTCATGTGACTGCACCACCACCAAGAGTATTGACATAGCCATTAGTGGATTTCGTCTCTTCTGTATCTGAGACCCACTTAGCATCACTATACCCTTCTAATACAACAAAAAATCCACTATATAGTATACATAATTTATGGTACCTCTCCCATGCCTTAATATTCTTGCTAAGGCCTCTCAATGATCACTATCTGAACTACTCAATATACATACAGCATATGCAATATTTGTGTGGAATGTTACGTAAGATCTTTAATCATTAAAAGCCACGAATGTCATTGTTTTCACCATGGTTTTCCGATTACTTTAATTTAGCAATATTTTTGGATCCGATGGTTTCATTACTACACAATGGGAAAGACTCTGACTCTCATGTATATCCATGTTAGATGACATGCTTTGAGGGAGCAAGAAGAGAAGTTAGTTATTTATGTTTTTTCAATTCTCATGTTGAAAGCTTCGAGGGTAAAAAGGCAAATTTGGCTGCAATACGAAGCCAAGTGCTGAGAGCTATTGAAGATGCCAAGAAAAGAAATGAGAGTGTAGTTCATGAAGTTCGATACTGGTTAGATGAAACTGATGTTATCCTCGGGGAGGACACGAGAGCAAGGAAAAAATGGTTTCATGGTTGGTGCCCAGATTGCATTTGGCAATACCGACAAGGGAAGAAATGGGCAAAGAAGACGCAGTATATTGAAGATCTCATAGGAAGATATAATTTGAATAGACTGGCACGTCGAGCTCCAATTCAAGAAACAGAATACCATTCTCGACCAAGTTTTATTGATTTTCAGAGTAGGAGGTCGGAATTTAAAAAACTTGTGGAGGCATTAGAGAATGGAAATTACAACATGATCGGATTGCTAGGCTTAGGGGGCATTGGTAAAACCACATTGGCACAACAAGTGGGAGTTCTCGTTGAAGAAACCAAAGCATTTGAGAAAGTAATCATTACATCGGTGTCTGATCCCCCAGATATCAACAGGATTCAAGCTGATATTGCAAGGCCATTGGGCATCGATTTAGAGCAAACAAAGGAAGCAGACAGGCTTTCAGAGATTTTGCGGTCCACACTTACTCGCAACCTGAGTAGATTGCTTATAATACTGGACAACGTATGGGACGTGCCAAGTCTTGAAGAGATAGGGATTCCTTTTGGCAATGAGCACAAGAATTGTTGTGTTTTGATAATCAGTCGCTCTTCCCGTGTTTGTATAGCCATGGGATGCCAACCAACAATTCACCTTCAAACATTGACCGACCAGGACGCATGGTGTCTTTTCATGACACATGCCGTTGATGATGACTTGTCGAGAAATGATATGCATGGTATTGCAAACCATATTGTGGAGAAGTGTAGAGGATTACCACTTGCTATTATGGCAGTGGCAAGAACATTAAGAAACAAGCCTATAGATGAATGGGAGTTAGCTTTGAGAACCCTACGGAACTCTCTGCGATCGATTCATGTTGATGGGAGATTGGGAAATTTGTATTATTGCTTAAAATTAAGCTATGATTATCTAAGGGATGAGAAGGCCAAGGACCTCTTTCTATTATGTTCTCTTTTCCCTGAGGCTTATGAAATTCCTTTAAGCCTTCTGATCAGACTTGGCATAGGGGCAGGAATTTTTGGGGAAGTTGATGAATATTGTGAAGCAAGAAACCAAGTGCTTGCAGTGAAAAATGAGCTCGTAGATTCCTCTCTGTTATTGAAAACCGAGAAAGAATGTGTTAAAATGCATGATTTAGTTCGTGATGTGGCTCACCTTATAGCAAAAGAGGATACGCAGGTGATTATGAATTCAAAGGTAACTCCAAAATCAAACTTGCGATTTTTATTTTGGAGCGGAGATGGATTCCCCAATCAATTTCATGGCACCAAACTTGAGGTTCTCTTACTTTGGATAAAAGGATATGTGAAGGTGGAAGATGCAAATTCCATCTTTGAAGACATGAGGAGCCTTAGAGTTTTGTTTTTATGTCGTGATGTTAACAACTGTTTGAGACTCCCATTACAGTCATTTCTCTTGTTAAAGAATATTCGAACTATTATCCTGGATGGTTGGAAACTAGATGACATCTATATTTTAGAAAGAATAAAAGGTCTTGAGACTCTTGAGTTGAATCGTTGTACTATCACTGAATTACCAAGAGAAATTGTAAGACTAAAGAAGTTGAAATTGTTGGGAATAAGAGGGTGCTGTATTGAAAGGAATAATCCTTTTGCAGTGATTGAAAGATGCTCACAATTGGAAGAATTGTATTTTGTTGATAATTACAATGTTAAAAATTGGAAGTCAGAAAGCGACGACGAAGAAGTAGACTTAAGTATAATAGATATATGTCCTGATGAATTGCAGTTGCAAATGTATTCTATAGCTTGTTCTGGTCTTGAATACTTTGATGATGGGAGTGGGCTGTTAAAATGTTTTAATACAAAACATGTGAAGAATCTAACCTCACGTGTCCTGTTCCAGCACCTAATGGAAAAGGCGGAGGTTCTTGAGTTGGGGGGAGAGGAAGGAACCGGATGGAGAAGTCTTATCCCTGACATTATTCCCGCTAAAGATGGAGCCATGAATAACTTAATTAAACTTTGTTTATATGAATGGGACTGCATTGAGTACTTAATTGATTCATCAAGAGAGATTCTTCATTCTGATGTGACAGTCTTCTCCAAGTTGGTTGAGCTACAAGTGAGACATGTGGCACTAAAATGGTTATATAGAGGTCCTACGTTGCCGCCTGGCTTTCTCGAGCAGCTAGAGGTTCTAGAATTATGGGAGTGCATGAAACTGAAAAATATATTCCTTGTTGACTCGCTCAAACTACCTCATCTCAAGGTCTTGAAATTGGGGGGTTGTCCAAAGATTCGACCATCAATTTTCAAACGCTCTGATGCTGCAAGTCTAGCACAATTGGAAGAACTAGTTATTGTAGACTGCAACGGGCTAAGGAGTTTAATTGCATTTGAGAGTTTAGAAGAAGATATGGTGCATGTTGATCATCAAAATAGTTATGCCCCACTGTTCCCAAGATTGAAAACTCTTAAAATTAATGGATGTAGGGAATTAGAACTGGTGTCGCCACAACTTTTTGATGCAGACCTTCCCCTTTTGGAATATTTATCTATAAGGTATTGTGGGGAACTGAAATACATATTTCATCATTATCAACTTGTGGGCGAACACACGATGCTCCCTTCATTGACAAAGATAAATCTTTATTGGGTACCAAATTTGACCAACTTATTACGAAGATGCAAGGAATTCTGGCCTCCAACAGTGAAGGATGATTCAAAGAAAAAGCATGCCAAAATGCAACGACACACAATCTCACTGGTATTCTGTCTAAATTGAAATTATCTGAACAACATGGTTCTCTTATTACTCTTTAGTTATTTCAGTTAAATCTAAGGCGTGTGCTTGCAGGGATCGCCGCCGTCATGGGAAGGGAACGAAACATTTTTCACATGTGAGTGCCTCTTGAGATCACCATTTGGCTTCCAAAATATAAGGCACATGAAACTCTGGGAGTTTTCAAAAATAAGGTCGTTGTTCAGTATCCGTATCGCAGCAACCATAAGGCTGGAGACGTTGCGAATCTCCTACTGTGAAGAATTGAGGCACATAATAACAAATGAGGGAGAGGATCTTGACCATAAAATTTGCAGCTACATTTTCCCAAAACTACAGGTGCTCGAGATCTACAATTGCAGCGAGCTGGAATTTATATTCCCATCTACCTTTCCAGGAGGTCTTCAAAAATTAAAGCATGTGACTATCATTGGAGCTCCTAAATTGAAATTTGTTTTTGGGAAATACAGTGACGAAGATTATTTATCAAATGATGGGTTTCACATTGATCTCCCCTCGCTGAAAACATTATCCCTTGAAGATGTACCAAATATGGTCAGCATTTGCCTCTACGGATATTTGCAGAATTCGTATGCACCAAAGGTACCACTTCTTAACCGATCTTCTGTGTTTTATGGCACAAAAATATTTTGTTTATGTTTATTTGTTCTTGTGCTTAACTTTGGTTTAAAAATATTCTCTTACAATTTATTTATTTATTTTAAGCTCTTTCGTGTGTGTATGAGTGTGATTGATAGTTTGGCAAGCATTACAACCTTGTTGAAGTTGTATATTATCTTCCAACCTACAATAGGTGGCTTAGCATTTCTATGTGTAGATTTGAAGCAAATTTGTGTCGGTATTTGTTTTATATAGACTTAAATGTAAAATAAATTTGATCGAAGTTTTTATATATAAGATGGGCTCGTCTTGGGACATGATCACAAAAAAGTAGGCTTCTTTAAAGTAATTTTAGTGCATTTCAATCAATAATGCTCTAATTTTCTAGCCAAATTAAAAATATCGCTTTGTGTACATGTCTTTGATCCTTATAAGTGATTAAAAAGATCCTATTCATCAGTTTTCTCTTAAAATTTCAACCTTTAAGCTTTGAGAAATATTTACTTTCAGAACACTACGTCATCCATACTCTACTCAATAAATATGTTCATTGACTCACTGTTAACAAAGCCTCGGATCTTTCTTAAAATGAGCAATCCAGCCTCGAATAGGTGGGTAAGTATTTCTCACAGACTTGATTCAAAACAAGGAAAGTCTTTACAGATTTTTATAATGTGGACGACATTTACGAATCTATGTCAATTTGACCAAGCTTTACATTGATGCATAAAATTTACAAATATTTGACAAAATTATCTTTTATATGCGCGCCATTTTATGTAGGTAGAAAAAGATTCTTGGTTTTTGAGAGGATGAAATAGCGACATAGCCAAAAAGGAATTTTTTTTTAAAGCATATGCAGAAACTCAAGTCAAAATAATTTATGTATTATATTTATATATTTCAAAATTAATTTATATATTTATAAGCCAAAAAGGATGAAACGCATGTCACAGAAAGAGTTTGTAGTTATTGACTCATGCAACAAGACATGCAACATGATAAATGTTTTTCATAGATCAGTTAAGTATATACTTAAAAAATTATCTGTACCATTATTTGGTCAATACCTTAGCAAGATATTGAAAGGTAATTGAACTATAAATTTTGAAAGTTTTGGGGAAGTAATTTAAAACTGAAGTTGCAGTTTAATACCACTATAAAAAAAGTGAACAAATTAACTTCAATTAGTACTTCCAGAGACTTGAATGTTTTTCTATAAGATTTTTCAAAACAAGTTGAATTTTAACTAATATTTTTGGATATGCAGACGACTAAGATGCATATGCAAGATGTGACTGGTGAAGGAGCAAAGAAATCTGAAATAATAGAAGAGATTGTATGGTCTAAATATGGTCTCAACTTCGACAATCTCGGACAAATAACAATCAGAAGCTCAATGTTAGAAACCATGTTCTCTACGTCTACATGGAAAAGCCTCCCACAATTGTCCATGTTATGTATATGGGAGTGTAACAGATTACGTAATGTGGTTAAAGATGATTATAAGGAACATGGTCATATCAAATCTAGCTACTTTTTCCCAAAATTGGATTATCTCGATATCGGGAGATGCCCGAACCTGGAGTTTATATTTCCTTCTCCTGCCTCCTTATGTCTTCCAAAATTAAAACATTTGGATGTCAGAGAAGCTCCTGAGCTGAAATATATTTTTGGGGAATACTATGATGCAATTCAGTTAACTAATGAGAATGTAATTCACGAGGTTCAAGTTGATTTCTCTGCTTTGGAGACACTTTCACTTACGAAAGTACCAAATATGATCAATATTTGTGCCACAAAACAAACTATCCTGAGGTTGCCATCTCTGCGGAGCATTGCTTTGGATTATTGTCAGGAGCTGAGCACAAGGCCTTTTCCAGATTTGACGCTTTATTGGAAGCCTGCAGCTGCAAAGGTAACACTTTTTTCATTGATTGTTCTATATATAACTTGTATTGCTATGTTTATTTGACCCTCTTCTCTTCTAGCTTCAAGCTTTTATATGATCCTATAATCGTTGATGAAAGATGATACCACATTTGTGGTATATTGAATTTTTGGTTTTTGCATGAGAAAGATGATAGCAAGATAAATGTGCACCAGCTTATCATGTTGAAATTTATACTTCATTCCCATTCCTTGAACCTTGGCTCTAAGAACCAAATGGGCCCCTTAAATATGTTGCTGAAGAGTTTCTGAATACTAAAAAATTAAATTTGAAGAAAGAAGAAATATAAATGGTTCATACATAAAATTGCTGTCTATATTGTTATATAACTTCGGCCAATATTGAAGACAAATAATCAATAACCTTGAAATCATGGAAATTAAATTTGGTTAAATGCTTTAAGTTGCTTCGTATACATGGTTATCAACAAGCGTTGGTAAAAATGTGTTGTGCTTCTTCAAAATTTGCCCTTGGCATTGTTCAGTATAATCCATGTCTCCGTAGGGATTAATATTACATGCATCGATATAATAAATTCTCTTGATTCTCATTCCTTATTGGTAACTTTCGAAATTCGACAATCTTAATGCCAAAATAGATTGGGAACTGATGCAAATTACTGTTTGATTAACGGATTGATTTACATTACTTGCAATTTTGAAACTGCATAGGGAAAATTAAGTGCATGTCCTAAGGAAAATAAAAAATTACAATCAGGTCCTCAAAATTATAAAATTGAGTTGGAATCCTATCGGACTTGGTTAAATAAATGTGAGAAGACCGTTGTGCCCTTTTCTTCTTCACTCATTTCTCTCATATTTCAATTCAAATAATGAGGGGTAACGAGGTCTTTTTACATTTGTAATTAATCTAACCCAAGTCTCATTTAACTCTTAACTCAATTTCATGATTTTCATTAACCTAATGGTGATTTTTTCGGTTCTATGGCTTGTACTTAATTTCCCCTCAAATAATATTGCCTCTTGGAACCTTCCTGGTGATTGTCACCCGCCTTCATTTTATGACTTTCAATGGACTATCATTAATTTCATCCATGGATTGGGTTAATGCTCTCAAGTTGGTTCATGGATTATGGTGCCTTGGTAATATCTTTATTCACTTTATGCTGATGCGAACTTGTAGATATGTGTGACGAGTGTATAATACTCAGTTTAATAAAATTTTGTGATCAATTCACTGAATTCTGGCTGGAGCTTGTTGAATATGCACTGAAATTTGGTTGGATCTGTCTCATTTAGGACTTAATGAGAGTTATCACGAACCAGGAAACATTGACGAGGCTTGTTGTAGAGGAATCCATAATAGAAGAGATCTTTAATTTTGAAGAGTACGGGGAAGTTCAACTAGATGTGACGTTAAATTTGGAATCCATGATGTTGATGTATCTAAGGGAGTTGAGGTATATATGCAGAAGTCGTAATGATATTTTGAGCCTCTTGTATCTTAAAGAGCTGACAATCGAATCATGTCTAAAGCTGAGAGTTATTTTCTCTTCCTCAATGTCAAAAAGCCTTCCGCAGTTGTCAGATTTGAGAATTAAAGACTGCCCTGAGTTACTTCACCTCATTGAAGAGGATGATCATTTGCATCAACAACATTGCTTCCCAAAATTAGAATGCATTGACATCAAGCACTGTAATAGCTTGAAATGCCTTTTCTCAATCTCAGCATTCAACACGCTTCCAAGGCTGCTGAGGTTGAAGGTAGTAGGGGCCGACCAGATGGAGCAAGTTTTCACATGCGAGCAATTTGATATACATGAGATGGAAGTGAAACATGTATTCCCAACTCTGTCGAGCTTCATACTCAAACGATTGCCAAATCTTGTAGCTGTTTGTAGGGGGATTAATTTTCAATTTGTGGATTTGAAATATGCTTTAGTGGAGGACTGCCCCAAATATCAAGGTATATGAGTCTAGAATAATGAAGTCACTCCTTGTAATTACTAGTTTATTTCATTAATATGATTATTATTAATAATCATATCCAAAATAATCCTGCAGAGACTACTCCTCAACTCCAACCAGGGTCTCCAAGTGGGGATTCAGAAAATGAAGCAGCGACCAAGGAGACACCGTCTGCGTCACATTCCGGTGGTGACCAAGAAATGCCACATAACGGAGAAACAACTTTTTCGCCAAAATTTTCAGAGGTATATTTTAGACTGATTGTTGCAGCAAGAACAAAACCTCTTCACTTCTTTTTAGCCGCATATAAATTGTTGGAATAAGTGAACTTGAGGTCCAATTTTAACTTGGAATTCCAACTTTTTCTTGTTACACCTAACTTATTTTCTCCTTGTGGTGTTGGCTAGAGTTCGAAGGAGGCAATAGAGGCAACTGCTGAAGAAGTTCCCATTTCAATGATACCATCAGCAGTACGTACCATCACCATCTTAATCAGTATATTATTCTTTTCCTAATGCATTTAAATTTTTCATCTTTGTGTTTACACCTACCTGTCTTTTTCTTGTGGTGTTGGCTAGATTTCGAAGGAAGCAGTAAAGACAAGTGTTCAAGAAGGTCCCATTTTAAAGATATCATCAGTGGTAACATTGATCGTCACCTTAGTCTATATTCATAAAGAGGACTTTCATGCATATCAACCTCTCAGCAAAAGGGGTGATTAAGTTTCAAAGTATGTAAAAGTAAATAGAATTTTTTAAAAGGGGACAATTTTAGCAATTTTATTAAATTGTTCCAAACGTTCGTCTCTTTTTATGTAGGCCCACTTGTTCTCTTTCCAAATTTATAATGGACGTTTGAGTCAATTTGACAAAGTTGTTAAAATTGTACCAATTTTAACGAAGTTGTATATATTTTTACTCCCTTCAAAATTTAATTATACTATATGCTCCTGATGAAAAACTTCATTACAAAAATTGTATCTTAACCCAACAAAGGGATTAAATTGGGATGGATTATATCATCTAAGCTGTGGATTACTTTACTATTTTCAGTAGAATAACAGGTTGCGTCCGAAATGGTCAAATACTAATGATCTTGTGCTCATTATTCAATATTCCAAATAGGACTTGGAAGATGAACAGACAGTGAGTGAAGCACCTGTGCAGCTCCAACATCAGGATCGTGGAGAAGTAAAGACAACCACTAAAGTTCCTCACAATGCCAGTATACCATTGGATGATGATGTAAGTTATAGAATACAATATAGTAGTGATATTTTGAAGTTTTTGAAGTTGCAGCATTACAGAATGCGGTACCTGATCAGTAGTTTTTTTGTTTTGGGTGTTCAGAGCATTGGTCTCATGTTAAATGAAAGAGTTAAAGAGGGTCCCACCGCAGATGATGTCGTGGCAGCAACTTTGCTGGCTGATTTGGCAGCAAGAAACTCATCGGTAGCACCAATCGGTCCTTTGCAATTGAACAGTTTACATTGTTTATTGATTAATGTGTGTTGTGTTGACGGAGACTTAATGGCATGGACTACTCAAGTCTCACATTGAGTAGAGTGAGATGTTCAATGGGGTATTTAAATAATTTGACTCTTCCAAATCAACAGCCAACCTTTCAAATAGCATTTCTCAACCCATTTACGTACCCATCATGTGCAAAAATGCTAACACCTTTAAATATAACTTACCATCACTACTTTTTGTGGTGGGGTCCACACTATTTTTTCTTATCAATATTTAATGTTGTTAGATTATATTTATTTTTTACAATATTTTTTACTTCCATTTTGAATGTTCATGTGTATTTTTTGCACCTCTAAAAACTATATGATGCCAGAAGTACTTTTAATAAAAGAGCATGAGCATTTTTGCACTTTAACCCTTGTTATAATATACTAAATAAATGGCTTGAATATGTACCATTTTCTATACTCTCTGCTTGTTTCCGGAGTTGGTGAGGACAGAGTTCAGAAATGAAACAATCACAACCCACCAGAAATTACGACCATTGAAGGATGCGAGGATAAAAGGTCTAATAGTTATGCTGTTTCGGTATTTTTTGCAGAGTGCTGTTAAAAGTATTGAAGGGTACAAAGATACGGAGAAGGAAGTTGGCAAAGTAGCATCTGCTTTGGAGCTGACAACTTCACCTAAGGTGACCAAAATGTCTTCTCCAAACTTTTTATATATCCCTCCACATTAAAAAGTTGCAAGAGCATTTGTATTAGGACTGGATTTGAATATGCTATGGACCAAACTATAATGATAAGGAAGTTCGTGAACAGAATTTACTAGATCAGGCTACACTAGGAGAAGCAAAATGTGGATTCGAAATGACTCATCAAATCAAATTAATGCATACTTTTCATGTCGTGAATGCAAAATCAAAGAATTAGCAACTTGTCATTGTTCAAGCGTCATGTTGGCGTTAAGGCTCAGGATCCTTCCACATGTTACGTGTTTGAATCAGAATTTGAGGTGTTCCTCCAGAAAAGAAGACGAATAACAATTTTCTTCATGTTTTTCAGTTTTCTGGTACGAACGAGACAGTGGAACAAAGCTTTCAAGAGCCTGATGGACCAGAAGAAGACTTAATAATAAGGAATCAATCTGGAGTACCATTGAATAATTCTCTAGAAAATGCATTTGTGGAGGTAAGTCTATTATTGGTAAGATCTGATGGAAAAAAGGAAATTCTACCAAAAAATAATATAAAGTATATATGTTTAAATTCCTCCTCGTCCTCCTCGTTTTCATTTTAACAGTACCCATTTATCTTGTCTCAAAGTGCCCTTTTAAACTCATGTATGTTTAAATGTTGTCAGAAAAAGGAATCTATAAAATTTCTTCATTAAACAAATTTTATCTTTTGGTACTATTAGAGCATAGAAATAGGAAGGAATGTTGTGGGAATGTTTACTGCTTCACAGACATCCGTACCTGCTTCTGATTCATTAAATGCAAAGGTAATCAAAATTCCATCATGTTCTTCTAAATATTCTTCAAATCACTCAAGTTTTTGTATGTGCTGATCATGATATTTTTAATGAATTATGATAGGTTGAGAAACTTAACGTTCCCATTGAAAATAGTGTACATTAATTACTGCATTAAAATCAATGAAAAGAAAATTCTTTATGTTGTTTAGGTTGCTACTAAGGAAGGAACACTGGAACAAGACTTTGAAAAGCATGATACATTAAAGATGGCCATAATAGCAATTCAATCAGATGATTCTGAGTCAATAAAGCAATCTTCTATACCATCAGATATAAAAGAGGTAGGTTCATTATCTAATAATTGAATTATGCTACATGGTTATGATTATATTTTTGCCCATTTATTATATAGGAATTTAATGATACTACAAAACAATCGCCAATATCGTACTGCTTACATTTGTTGTGCCACTTGTTAGATAAAGAAACACCAATGGAACGGACCAATATAACCAAGTTATATATTCATGATCTAATCCTTCATATAAAATTCGGTTGATTTTTTTATGTATAGATTGAAAATTTTAAATATATAATTTAAAAATATTTATTTTTATGTATCATTAGATCATATATCAATTTATAAGTCATGTAAATTAGTTTAAAATGATAATTATAAATACTTTTGAATGATGTATTTCGCTCCCTCAATTTCTCAAAAAAGTTACACAATTCTTGCATCAAGGACAATCACCAATTGCAAAATCATAATCTAACCCAATTTACAAATTGAAAAAAGTGATATACAAAAATGATTTTTTTAATGTAACCGAATAAACATTTAATTCATTTAGCTATTAATTGACCACGATCTTATGGGATAACATTATGTTATGCACAAACCCATCAGATCACAACATCCTTATAAGTAAATAATAACAATAATATCATATTTTATCAAACTACCTTTTGTTCTAAATTAATCCTTTCGAACAAATTTTACCTATACCAAGACTAAACATTAGATTTTACCTTAAAATTGAATAACTTTATAAGTATTTAATATATATATCACAATATCATATCCAAGGGAACAAAATCTATACAATAGTGCATGAAGGGTAAAACTGTACCCCAAATAAAAAGTTTAGTGATAGAACACTTATAAACAAAACAAAAAAAAAAATCCTTAGTTTATAAATAAGATCAGAGTAGGATATCGTAATGTGGCTATAGTGAAAGAATTTATTAGCGTGTCAAAAGATAAAATACATTGAATAAATGAATTTTTTTAAAACAGCTTTATCTTTGAGTGTTGCATGTAACATGTAACCAACGAAGTTATTCGAATGCTTCTTTCTTCAGAGTTATTAATCACTACCAATTTATCAAATACAAAGGTGATAAAAATTGGCACCTCTGAGCCTTTTGTCTATTCTTCAAATAAAATAAGCTATAATGTGCTTGTTTGGGAACTCCGTTGGGAAAATGGATTTTGCAGATTTTGAGGCATTTTGGGAATTTCGAGATGGTTTTACAGATTTCAAGATGGTTTTTATAAATTTCGAGATGGTTTTTACAGATTTCAAGATGGTTTTGTCTCGGCTTACGTGCATCGTTTGGGAAAATGGCTTCCCAAACAGGCACAATGTAAGGATCATTTCAATATATGGGAGAATTACTCATAGGCCCTAGGTATAAAATTTAAATGCAGATAGTTTCCCGAATTTTATTTAATGCTGATAACTTCAAGCAATTTAATATTTGCAAGTTTGACTTATAATAGCACAAATCCACTTGTAAATTTAAATTTTGACTTGTAAACAATAATTTGTAAATGACGCAACCTGATTTGTAATATTAAAATTTGACTTGTAAAGATTAACTCTTGCAAATATTCAAGTTTGGAATTGGTTATCAATGAAATGGAACCAAATCACATGGGCAAACAGCAAGCAATAGGATTCACTGATAAATATAGAAATAAATTTAGAATGCTTTGAATTCCTCATGAAATTAGTGTATTTTTTTCTTCAGTGTCTAACATTTGCATAAATCATAGGTACTTTTATGCATATGCAACATGCCAAACTACGACTTATCTAAATTTGGTTTTCCAGATTGGTCAAAGAAAAGAAACAATGGAAGTAACTCAATCAGCTAATAGTTCTGATTTGACGAAGCAATCCACAGAACCATTTCTCAAGTTGTCTGAAAAAGACTCTGAACAAGTATGTCCATTACCTTCAAATATTATAGTGGAAATGGGGGAAACCATTACCTTCAAATAAGTTTATACTACTTCTTAATGACCTTGATTAACGATATTATATTACAACTTGAATACTCACATGTGCTAT
The DNA here is from genome assembly GCA_025593235.1 of Vachellia pachyceras. Taxonomy (NCBI): domain Eukaryota; kingdom Viridiplantae; phylum Streptophyta; class Magnoliopsida; order Fabales; family Fabaceae; genus Vachellia; species Vachellia pachyceras. The sequence goes on from JANTPZ010104511.1 coordinate 17,187, forward strand.
TGGTGTTTGTTAGAGTAAATCTAATTTGTAAATTATGCAACTAGACTTATAGATATTATATAATTGGGACTTACTAGAACATTAAATGAAATATGAGAACTTATTTCTATTTAAATTTGAGAAAAGTACACCAAGGTCCCAACCAACCAAGGAAAATAGTATTTCAAAAGTCTCTTAAAATGTTGTGATTTTCACATGCCAATGGTTCAATAGTACCACTTTTACTTGTTATTAACAAGTTGTGAAACTTTTCAGATATTTTCTTCAGCTGGGACCTTGGTGTGATTTTTCCTTTAAATTTTATACCTAGAGTAATTCTTCATTAATATATTAATGATAAACAGGAAAATGAATGCAAGCGTAATAAAGATTAACTATTGCAAATACTTATCATTTGGAATTCTGATTTCTCATTAATGAAATCGAACCAAATCACGTAGACAAACTGCAAGTACCAGGACTCACGGATGAACAGGAAAAAAATTAGGAAAATTACAATTAGATCCTAAGTAGGCCTAACAAGTCCTTAGGTTTTATCAATGACAAGTAGAAATGTATCTTTAATTAGTGATTGAGATTTGTCAAATATTATCGCAGTAGCTTGTTTAGGACCTAATTTTTATTGTCCAAAAAAAAAAATAACATGCCATATCTTCTGCTTTGGATTCCTTAAATTTACAATTCCTTTGAGTTCCTTCGAATTTTTTATTTTCCAGACTGTTCGAAGAATGACAGAGACAATTAAACAAAGTCTTCAAGAGAATTATACACTGGAGGAGGATACGACAGTAATTCAATCACCTAGTGCAGATGTAACAACGCAATATACAGAACCATTTCTTAAGTTGTCTCAAGACTCTGCACAGGTGCGTTCATAGCGCTGGTCCAATTCAAATTTATATTCATATGTTGGTTTCAGTATAGGAAGACCAAAATGTACTCTCAAATAAATTATAGAGAGAGATCTTTTGATTAATAATCTTTCCAAGAATATAGTACGTTAGAGCGTAATGGCATCATGCGATTATATAGCTAATTAACTCCACATGGGCAGATAAAGGCTTTGTTGTTGGAGGAGTTTGTATATGTTGGTTACTGTTAGAGTACTAATTAAGTAAGAAGTTACTCTGCAAATTTTATACACACAGAGTACCAGTACTCTGATTTAGATTTTTTTCTCTGCAATAAAATTTTTAATGCATGAGGTAGAGTTTTCTCCAATTTTTTCTTCAACAAACTTCTTGTACGCATATCGATATTTAACATAGTTGTGAAAAACATTATCATTTAAAAAAATATAACCTAAGAAGCAATACAACTAAGTTTTCATTTTCTTCTACGTAGACCATTAGAGAAACAACGGATGTAAGTGTTGAAGAGAGACCTATGCCAGTCAAGTCTACGAGAGTAAATATTTTTGATAATGTTATTTCTTCACTCTATCCTCGTAAGTATCTCTATTTTTTTTATGATTCCTTTTTCTTCTTTGTTTTTTCCCCTTATCCCTCTACTCATCTACTAACTTTGTTATCAGAATCACAAATTGGAAGTGCCAGCACTTCTTCTTCTATATTGGAGATTGGTGAAATTTTGGAACTTGTGGAGTTGAAAGATGAAGAAGAACGAGCTTCGCTTGTGAGAGCCATTGAGCAGTATCCCCAACTAAGGCTATCATGTGGCAGCCGCCCCATAATAACTTTTGCTTACAGAGTCCTAGTTGATATTTTAATTATGCTGAGCACCAAGAACCCTTATACCATGACAGAGGCAGACAAATCAACCCTAAAGGAAAACTTAGGTGCTGCAAACTATTTTGGATTTGACGAAGATTGGGTTGAGTCTGTTCGGACCAAAGTTTTCGACATTGACATGGTTGATGTCTTGACAACAAGAGAGAAAATATTGAACATGGAGGCAGAGCTTGAGGCACATGACAGTGCCTTGGCGCAAATGCGGAAGGAAAGAGCAGAAGCCAAAGAGCGGCTTGCAACGGCACGAAGGCAGGTGGAGACGGCACAAAGTGAGTTTGAAGCTGTTGATTCTCAGTTGTTAGGACTCCTAGTGGATTGCAAGAAATTAATAACCAAGATGGAGGAGTCCGGAGAAATAAGTGATAAAGATGGGTACTTTGGCATTTAAGTGTGCTTACTTGTCGGTTGCTATTAGTTTTATGATTCCATAAAGACTAAAAATGATTTAATCGTTGCCTATGTTCATGGAGTTGTTTGAACTACTATATTTTCATTAAAATAAAAGGTTGTCATTATGTTTGATGGATGATGTGTCCAATGTTGGTAATAATTTTCATTGATTTGCATGTACGATTAGAATCTTTCTTTTAAAAAATATATTATTGTAAATAAAAATAATAATATTATTATTGTTATAAATAAAAATTAGTATTATTATTTTAAAAGAAATTTAGTATCAGATGGTTCAGGAGCCCGGTTAATGCTTTAATATATTTTTAAAAAAATTGGTAAATAACTACATATAATAAATTTGGTATCATAGTCTGGAGCCTAATAATAATAATAATAATAATAATAATAATAATAATAATAATGGAGTTACTATTAAAAAATATTTATCATTATAATTAAAAAACTATTCTTGGTATCTAATACTTCCTTAAGGCTAAAGGCTTCTATTTCCAAAATATTAGGGCTTTGGTTGTAGAGCTTCAAAATATTGTTGAATCGTTGTATATATAACTTAACTGGATGATGTGTGTAATGTTCGATCGCAATAATTTTCAATGATTTGCATGTACAACTAGAATCTTTCTTTTAAAAAATATATTGTTGTAAGTAAAAATAATAATATTACTATAAATAAAAATAATAGTAATTTAACGGGTGTATATGTAATTTAACTGGCGTATAATAGTAATTTAACTCGTTATATATAAATTTAACTGGCGTAGGCTCTCCATCTTCAAGACTTGTAATTTTAATTCTACTTCCCTTTCACTCTCAATTACTTCAAGATTAAAAATCTCTTCTCTATTAATGCTGTATTCTAAGACTTGCCAAGTTTCACATTTTCATAAGAAGATTCTTCCAAAAATAATACTCTACATCAATTACAAAGTGTGTCACGATATTTTTAAGAAATATATTCTTGATTTGCATTTTTATAGTTTTGCTTTTACCTGTATTTCCTAGCTTTAAAGTCAATTACTTCCTTCACCATCATGCATAGGTATTTAACCAAAACCAAATATTGACTTTAAAGATCACAAAATATTTAACTTAATTTAATTTTAAAGTGAGAACAAAATCATCTGGCCAACTCCAGACAAGAGAGTCAAGTAATTAAACAGAGCAATACTTGTTACTATCCCAGCAAAAGTACACAGTAATGCATACAAGACAATGCTCCAAATTAACATGTCTTAAGAGATAGCTGCTCCAAATAATTATTTTTGGCACATATACTGATAATTTGCTGTACATTTGTGAGAGAGACTTCCCAAAGCCACGAGGTTAGTGGAACTTCATTTCCTTCCTTTCATATGTGAAAATTGTTCTCTTTATTTTCCTTTCATATCTGAAATTTTTTTTCCAAAGCCTATAAATCTTATTTGGAATTTTTAAATTTTATGATTTACCTATATGCCTTTTCTTCTTCTTTTTTTTCTCTTTTTTGTTTGACCTGTTTTCCCCTTATTCTATTTTTCGACAAGACCTTTTTCTTCTTACTCTATGCATTCCCTTTATTGCTTAATTTGCTTTGGAATAATGTGTGGGCATGAGACAATTCCTCTTCGCTATAATAATTACTAAGATATTCATAAGATTTGTTCCTTACTTGTGTATTAAAAAATAAAATTGAATAAATAATAAAAATTCTAAAACGAAATATCAGAAAATTAAAAAAATAGTAATATACAAATTCTCATTCAAAAGCAAAATTTTTTATAAACTCTTCACAGCAAAATTTTTGTGAGAATTCAAAACAGCAATTCAGAAGTTAGAGTTAAAAAAGTTAGTAAAATCGACTATCAATATTGTTGTAAATCGACAAAAAAAAAAAATAGAAGTTGAGATGATTCAAGGAAGCATGGATTTTGGGATTACTTTTAAAATTCTATGGGAATTTGTAATTAAAAAACAGGCATACACTTTAATTCTCATTTTTAATTACAGATGTGTTATAAATACATTATAAAGGTGGATGTCCATAGACTCCTGATTCCCTAAGCAATAAGTACTATACATGAATTGTTGTTGAGAAACTAAAGAGGAATTCAATGTACAAAGCATCACAATGTATGTACAAAGAGTCACAATGTATATCCATCTATCTTGATTGTACTATTGATTGCTCATAGCTCTTGGAGGTCACTCTTAGAGGCCTATAAATAGAGCTTTGTACATGGTATACATGAAACATCCAAAAGTAACTAGAATTCCTCTCAAACTCTCTCATTCTCTCAAAGTTTCTCTTCTTTTCTCTTTGTTTATTTACTTTTAATTTACAACACGTTATCGGCATGATATAGTTCTACCGAAGGTATGATTCTCTCATAGTTACCTTAACAACTTCTTCTATTTTTTTATCATATCTTTTCAATCAATCTAGGATAATCTAAGCCACAATTTGAAATTATGATGACTTATTTACCGATTGTTTTAAATATTGGGTTTCATGGCTAAGATTTGAGATTGTTACTATTTGTTATCTTAATCTCTTTTAAAAGTTTTATACATTATGGATATTGTCATTTTAGTTTGAATCCATATATATATTAACTATACTATATTATTCATTTTCTAGAATGATTTTTAAGGTTTATTATCATTTTAGATTGGATATTATCAAACTAGAATTTGAAGCCCTTGATATATCTGGTAAAAATTATCTATTATGAATATTGGATGTTGAAATCCATTTGAATGCCAAGGGTCTTGAAAATGTTATTTTGCCAGAAAATGTTGTGTATAATCATGACAAGGCAAAAGCCATTATCTTCCTTCATTATCATATCTACGACGGGTTAAAAGCGGAATACCTAAGGGCAAAAGATCCGCTAGAACTATGAAATGCCTTGAAAGAAAGGCTTGATCATCAAAAAATGATTATACTGCCAAAGGCATTGAAAAAGGCTATAAGAAATCTTCTGAATTGATTTCATGCCTACTTGTTGAACAATCAATGACTTATTCATGAAAAATCATGAAATACGCCCCACATGATCGATTTGGATTCTTGAAATAAATGCAGAAAATGCATGATAATTGTGGTAGAGGGTGTAGCCGTGGCTGTGGCCATGGTCGCGGCAAAGGGCACAAAAATTTTCATTATCGAAGTGATTGTAACATTAATCTTGACAACCAAAAGAAAAGAAATAATGAGAAAGGGTACAATAATGATTTCAATACCACAAAAGCCCTTGAAAATAAATGTCATAAGTGTAGTATGAAAGGGCATTAGACATGAGCATGTCGCACATCTGCTCAAGCCTAACTCAAAAAGAGTGGTAATAATGCCGAAGCAAATATGATGTATCATGATAATAATATCGAGGTAAAATGTGCATTAAAAGATGTTAATCCTGTATGCCTTGATGATCTGGAAGACATTAAGTGTTTTGACAAAATGATACATTTGGATAATAATTAATATTATATTAATTACATTTATTTTTTAAGTAGCATTTATATTTTATTTCTATCTTATTTCTTTTAAATTTTTAATATATTTTTGTTTCTTTATTGAAGAATATAGATAATTCTTATCATACGGTTGAACATAAGTCTAGTAGACCATGCTATGACAAGCATGATATTGAAAAGTAGAGAGTATTTTCTTATATAATGATAAGAAATGCAAATATAAATAGCAGGTAATACAAAAATTATTGAAGGCTCCAGAAGAGCTACAATTGTATTATATTGAGGAATGAAGCTTGTTATAAATGATGCATTGTTTTCTACTAAGTCTCAAAGAATATATTAAGCTTCAAAGATATCCGATGCAATGGGTATCATATTTAGACATTTAATTATGAGAATAATGAATATTTGTATGTTACAAATATTACATCAGGAAATAAATGCATCTTAGAAAAATTATCAACACTATCTTTTGGCTTGTACTATACAAATATCAGTACAATTGTGATAAATGTTATAATAAGCCATAAAGTTGTTGATGAAGATATATTTACAGTTTGTCATAATCGGTTGGGCCATCTTGAATCATCTATGATGAATTTAATGCATGTCATGAGATAGTAAACTAAAAGTTTACTAATTAATACATGCAAACAGATTATATGATAAACCAGAAGTTTATCAATGAATTTAATGTTTGTTATGACCAGTTAGAATATCCCGATTCAATTGTGATGTGAGAAATGATTGAGAATAAATGTGGATATACCCTGAAGTGTATATTGATACTACTATTTTTCATATGCTGCATATTACAAGGGAATATATATTATTATATCCTCATAAATTTAAATACAATGTGAGCATCTCACATTCTCAAAATGGATACAGGAATATATTTGTGGGATGGTGAACCCATATAGTGAATCATTTAGTTACCACATAGTTTTAATTGATGCATCAATTAAATGGTCTCACGTTTGTTTATTATCTTCTTGCAACCTGAAGTTTGCAAGATTATTTACTCAACGAATATGGTTAAGAGTATAGTATCCTGATTATCCGATTGAAAATGCTGTAGTGCTAATGAATTTACTTCACTAGCCTTAATGAGGATTGCACATCTCTTGAAATTAATTTGAATATCTTGAACTTTATGTTCATACGCAAAATGGACTCGCATAATGATTAGTTAAATGGTTGCAACCTTTTCATATGAGATATAATCTCCCATATTCTGCTTAGAAACTAGTCATTTTGCATGCAGCAACATTTATTCGCATAAGGCCTAAACTTATCATAAGATATCTCCATTACAATTGGTTTCTGGTCAAGAACCAACTATTTCCCATCTCAAATTTTTTATTGTGATGTGTATGTTCCTATTGCTCCACCACAGCACACAAAGATGGGTCCTCAAAGGAGATTGAGAATCTATGTAGGCTTTGAATCTCGTTCAATAATTAAATATTGAACCATTAACTGGAGATTCATTTACGGCACAGTATGCCTATTGTCATGTTGAAGAGACACTGTTCCCACCATCAGGGGCAGAAAATAAACATCTGGATAAAGTTAAAGATAAGAAAAAATAAATTACATGGAATACCTTATCACTTGCTCACTTAGATCCTCAAAACAATATGAGCAAGAATTTGAAAATAATTCATTTGCAAAATATTGCAATAAAATGCCAGATGCATTTACTGATACAAAAAGGATAACTTAGTCTCATATTTCAGCTGAAAATGCCCCTACTAGAATTGATGTCCCAATAGGACAAGTGGTTAGTGCAAATGAAACTATACCACATTTAAAGCGTGGTAGACCACCTGGTTCCAAAGATAAAAATCCTCGAAAGAGGAAAGGGGCAAATAATAATGATGGTCATTATAATGATGACCCGTGACATAACTAATCAAATGACCCCTGAAGAGGTCCAGGTACCTGATAAAATGATGAGATCTCAATAAATTATGTCACTACGAGCAATATATGGAACCAGAAAGACGTCATCGTCGACGATACATTTTCATGCAATATTGCTATTGAAATAATATATGAGGATCTTGAAACCAAATCTGTCGAAGAATGTCGACATAGATAAGATTGGCCAAAATGGAAAGAACCAATTCAATCAGAATTGAATTCACTATCTAAACATCAAGTTTTTGTACTTGTTGTCCAAAACCTACAGAAGTGAAGGCTGTAGGGCATAGATGGGTTTTTGTGTGAAAAAGAAATGAGAAAAATGAAGTCGTGAGGTATAAAGCACGATTCATAGTACAAAGTTTTTCACAAAAATCAGGAATATATTATGAGGAGACATATTCTCCCGTGATGGATGCAACTATTTTTAGATATTTATTCAGTCTGGCAGTGCATAAAAAACTTGATATATATTTAATGGATGTTGTTACAACATATCTATATGGATAATTGGATAAGTGAAATTTATATGAAAATTTCTGAAGGCTTCAAATTGCCAAAAGGCTGTGAAGTTTCACGTGAAAATTATGCAATACGTATGCAAAAGTCCCTGTGTGGGTTGAAATAGTCCATACGAATGTGGTATAATCATCTCAATGAGTATTTGATAAAAGAAGGATATATCTAAATGATTCTTTATGCCCTTATATCTTTATTAAAAGTGATGGATTGGAGTTTACTATAATTGCTGTTTATGTTGATGATTTGAATATTATTGGCACTCCTAAAGAGCTTCAAAAGCAATTGATTGTTTGAAGAAAAAGTTCAAGATGAAAGATCTCGGAAAGACAAAATTTTATCTTGGTTTACAAATCGAGCATTTAACTAATGACATATTTCTTCATCAATCAAATTATGTTGATAAAATTTTAAAACAATTGTATATTGATAAAGCTCATCCATCGACTACACCAATGGTTGTAAGATCACTTGATATAGAAAAAGATCCTTTCCGCCCTCAAGGAAAGAAAGAAGAACTACTTGATCCTGAAGTACCATATCTTAGTGCCATTGGACCTAATATTGCATTTGCTGTTAATTTATTAGCAAGATTTAGTTCTTCCCCAACCAGAAGGCATTGGAATGGAGTTAAGCATATACTCCGATATCTTTGAGGGACAGCAAATATAGGATTATTTTATTCCAATGAATCTGGATCACATTTGATCGGTTATGCAGATGCAGGATTCTTATTAGATCCACACAAAGCTATATCTCAAACTGGATCTTTATTTACATATGGAGGTACAGCTATATCATGGCGTTCAACAAAGCAATCTTTAGCCATCACATCAGCAAATCATGCAGAAATTATTGCAGCACACGAGGCAAGCCGAGAATATGTCTGGCTAAGATCTTTAATTCATTATATCCAAAAGATATGTGGTTTCATGAAACAAAATATCCCAACATTTTTGTATGAAGATAATACATCATGTATAGCTCAAATGAAGGTAGGATACATCAAAGGGGATAAAACAAAACATATTTCCCTTAAACTATTTTTCACTCATGATCTTGTGAAGAGATGTGCAACATTTCAAAAGTTTATTTACAGCATCGGTCTTCGCAGACTCAGAGATCTCAAGTAATGTCATCATGAGGGGGAGTTGATACACGCTGTACTCTTTTTTCCTTATCTAGGTTTTGTCCCACTGGGTTTTTCTAGAAAGGTTTTTAATGAGGCAGCACTTGAAAGTGTATCAGTGAATGATGTACTCTTTTCTTTAACTGGATTTTATCCCACAGGGTTTTCCTAGTTAAAGTTTTTAATGAGGCACATTCATAATGGACATCCAAGGGGGAGTGTTATAAATACATTATAAGGGTGGATGTCCATAGACTATTGATTCCCTAAGCAATAAGTACTATACATGAATTGTTGTTGAGAAACTAAAGAGGAATTCAATGTACAAAGTATCACAATGTATGTACACAATGTATGTACAAAGAGTCACAATGTATATCCATCCATCTTGATTGTACTATTTATTGCTCATGGCTCTTGCAGGTCACTCTTAGAGGCCTATAAATAGAGCTTTATACATGGCATACATGACACATCCAAAAGTAAATAGAATTCCTCTCAAACTCTCTCATTCTCTCAAAGTTTCTCTTCTTTTCTCTTTGTTTATTTACTTTTAATTTACAACAAGATGTATATTATAGTCTTTTAATAACATTTAGATACCTTATTAGGGATTTGATAAAATTTTAAATGTAAATTAAGATTTATGCATTTTGGTTGGATTTCATAAGGATTTTCCCTTATATTTAATTTAATATAAGAAATTTTATTATATACGTATTTAGTGTATTGCTTTTCATGTTTTCTTTACCATATTCATTAGAAATAAAGTAATCATTCTAATTTTTCCAAATTAAAGGTTAATTATTATTGTTGCGAAACAATAATAAATCAATAGTAGTATGATTTTTATTGATGGCCATGTGATGATCATATATACATACACACATAGGCGGATCATATATATAAAGATATGTGATTTATTTTACACCCACTCATTTACTAATTATGAACCCACTAAATTTTTGTTCAAATTCTTCTCAAAACATATTAAGAATAAGTCACACTTATCTTAAACCCACTAAATTTTAGCCCAAAATCTTCTTAAAGTTTGCAAAGAATAAGCCCAATTCAAAATCGTATTGTCATTTTTTTAAAAAAAATCGTTTGCACCCCTGAGCTAGGATTTGAGTCCACCACCGCGTGCGTGTATATAAATACATGTCAAAATATAAGCATTTGTTAGAGGCCAAGATATTGAACCGAACCATGATGAGATAGCTACATAGGCTAATTCATAAACATATCTCATCGTATCTATGTCATTGTATATGCTAGTGATGTCTCCATGTCACATGCTTGTTATTGTGTGACAAAAGGATCCTTAACATGATTATAAGATAGGTTATACTACATCACATATCTTTATATAGTTTGGGCCCGACATTGAGCTTAGAAGGTCGCAAAACTAAATGTTCATATTCATATTCGATAAATATAAAAATCTCCTCGTTTACTTTGGAAAGTTTCTTATTTTTAAAATAAGTGAATTCCGGGACGTCTTCTAATTTGGAGTATTAGGGGTGAGATAGCATTATTATTATTTGAAAAATGATATTGTTACGTTTAATTTAAAATTTTAAATCTCTAGAAAAATTATTTAAATTATGATATCTTTGAAAGATTTCACATGAAAAATTCTACAATTGCTAATATCCTATTAATGATTTTGATGAAAATTAATATATATATAGGTTAAAATATAGTTTTAGTCCTTTATATTTGCGTTAAGTTTCGTTTTAGTCCTTTAAACTTAAAAAGTGCACTTTTAGTCCCTCAAACTTAATGCTGTTAGTTTCTCTTAATGGAAATTGCTGACTCATTAAATTTAATTGATGACTGTGCAATAAAATGTTGACAAAACATACTCAGATTTTAATTTTAATTTAATAATATAATAAATTTGATATTTTAAATTGTGTAAAATAAAAAAGATTTAAAATAACGGTGTTAAATTTGATGAGTCAGCAATTTCCGTTAAAAGAGACTAACGGCGTTAAGTTTGAGGGACTGAAAGTGCGATTTTTTAAATTTAAAGAACTAAAATGAAACCTGACACAAGTATAAATGACTAAAAATATAATTTAACCTCTATATATATATGTGATATTCATAATTTTGAATCAAGCATTTAATATAGAATAAATATCATATCTCTCTTCAGATTGTGGTTGATGAACTTTATATATTTAATATATAAAATTTGTATATAATTTAAATATGAGATTTAAATTTTGATCGTGATCCTCCCATGGATTCCGATTTGCCATAGAGGGTTCTTCTTTGATGAAAAATACCTCTTATTTGAATTATCAAACAAAGACGTGAAAATTGAATCTTGGAGATTGCTGAAATTTTGGAACTCATGGAGTTAAAAGATTTATTTTTAAACGATATCTTTAGAAGATTTCATATGGAAATATCCTAAACTAAACCGAATGATAATATCCTATTAATAATATTGATAAAAATTAATGTATATATGTTATACATGATTTTGAATCAACTATCAAATATTTTATATAGAATAAATATAATATCTCTCTTATAAAGGTGATTGAAGGATTTTATGCATTAAATTTAATTTAATTTAAAATTCTTATATAATTTATTATTTAATTTAAACATGGTAATTAAGTTAAATAAGGGTTTATCTCAATGACCTAGCTAGTTAGCAGCGACGCCGAGAATCATTGAGAGCAAGAACTATTCTTCATGCTCATAGAAAGGTTGGTGGTGATAGGGTTGGTCTATGTGGAGGATTTTCATTCGAAGAGTAATATCTATGATATGAACAACCAGTGGTGAAGCAAAGACCTTCTAGCATTTGGGGTAATTTTTTTTTTTTATTTTTAAACAAATGACAATACTAATTATAATGTAAAACTATGTGTATAAATGCTAAAACCATACGAAATGTTTTCATATATAAGTACACATTATATGCCTTACAATTGTCCCCCGGTGATCTTATATTCTGAAATCTTTGAACAATCAACTTATTGTTAATACTATTGAAAATAACTTTTTTCAATACAAGTAACCAAACAATTATTCATCCATACTAACAGCGTGTACAAAAGCTAGTGGTTAGGCTTCCTCTTTAGCTACTCAGCTACAGCTTATTAGTTAGTTTGTTAATGTATGGTTAGCATTTAGTTAGCCAGTTCAGTTTGTTATTTATCAAAAGGCTTGACACGTGTATAAAAGAAAACAAGGGACATGAGATACATTTGAGAAAGATGAATATACAGAGCTTTTAGTCATTATCCTTTCTGTAATTTCTTTTATGTTTGTCCTTTCCCTTGTAAAGTCGTATCATGGTATCAGAGCTATAATGAGCTCTTCCGCCACTGTTGTGGTGGTTTCCGACGCTGATAGAACAAGTTCTTCTGTTCCCGGTAATACTGCAAATGTTCCAAGTCCAATTGATGAATCTACTCAACTTCTTTCAAGCCCGTATTACCTGCATCCAAATGAAAAACCCATTCCTGGTTCTTGTCAGCTCCGTCCTCACCGGACAGAATTATCATACATGGTCTAGAGGTATGCAAATCGCTCTACAGTCTAAGAACAAGCTGAGCTTTGTCGATGGTTCTATTACTGCTTCGCTTAGATCAGATTCCTTATATCCTACTTGGTTGTGTTGTAATACAATGGTGAGTACCTGGATCACCCGTCCCTTTCTCCTACCATTGTTCAGAGTATTTTGTGGCTAGATAAAGCAATGACATTTGGAATGATTTAAGAGATCGCTATGCTCAGAGTGATATCTTCCGTGTTGCTAAGTTACAGGAAGAGATTTTTTTCTTTTAATCAAGGTGATCTAGCTGTTAGTGAATATTTTACCAAGCTTAAGATACTCTGGGATGAATTTACCAGTCTTCATCCCCTTACAAGGTGTTCTTGCAATTTCATCTATTGTTGTCACAACTGCCGCGAACAGGATTATGCTATACGCTTCCTGAAGGGTCTTAATGATCGATTTGCAACCGTCAAATCATAGATCATGCTACTAGATCTGTTACCATCAGTCAACAAGATTTTTTCCTTGATCTTGCAACAAGAGCATGAAATGCACTTAGGCATGCAGCCAATGGTTATGTTTCATAAAGGACCACCATGACAACTTGGAGTTTCATCAAAGCCTTCTAACAAGGACGCCAATGCCAAGTTCTGCACATATTGCCATTGACCATGACACACTATTGAAACATGTTATCGCAAGCATGGATTTCCGCCGGGATTTAAGTTTCACAACCAGCTTCAGCACCACTCTTCTGTTCCAGGATAGCAACAAATACACCATGGCACCTCTTCTAATCCTTCACCTCAGTTCACCTCATACCAATACCACAAACTCTTGCAACTTGTTCAATCCACACCACAGCTTACTCCAGCATCACAATCAAATACATCACCTACCACTACACCTGTTATTCACAATCTCAGTGCTATTCCTTTATCTACTGATAGTCCAGGTAATCCTATTGCCCTTTCTCTAGATAACTCTTGGATCATTGATACAGGAGCTACTGACCAAATCTGTCATTCCCTTTCCTTGTACTCAGAATATAAACATATATCTCCTATTCCTATCAAACTTCCTAACAATACTCACATCATTGCCACTATCTCAGGGACCATACGTCTCTCTAACTCTTTAAACCTTGGTAATGTTTTCTATATCCCTAATTTTGCCTTCAATATCCTATCTGTCTCCAAACTCACATTCTTTACTCATTGTTGTTTTCTGTTTCTCTCTTCCATTTGCTATATACAGGCTCTCTCCCCTAAGAGGATGATTGGTACAGCTGAAGTATTTGAAAGACTTTATATTCTTTATCCTGTCATATTCAAACATACAATGGCCAGTTCAACAGTTTCCACATCATTTGACTTGGGGCATCATCGTTTAGGTCACATTTCACACTCCACTTTAAAGCTTTTGCTTCAACAATTTCCCACAATTCCTTGTACTGCCAAACATGAACCTGTGATGTATGTCACCTAGCTAAATACAAACGTTTAAGTTTCCCTGTAAGCAATTATGTGAGCAATAAAATTTTTTCTCTCATTCATGTTGATATATGGGGCCCCTTTTCCATCCCTTCAATAAGAGGGTATAAGTATTTTTTAACCATTGTAGATGATCATAGTCGTTATACCTAGATTTTGTTTATGAAGTCCAAATCTGAAGTGAGAATTCACCTCCAATTCTTCATTTCCTACGTTGAAACACAGTTTAATGCCAAAATTCAGATTATTCACTCAAATAATGGTCTCGAATTTTTCATGCATTCTTTTTATCATTGTAAAGGTATCATTTATCAAACTTCTTACATTGATATACTCCTCAACAAAATGGTATCGTTGAGAGAAAGCACCAAGACTTCTTGAATGTTGCTAGAGCCCTCCCATTTCAAGCTAAACTTCCCAAATCTTACTGATGTTTTGTTGTTGCTCATGTTGCTTTCCTCATTAACAGATTGCCTTCTCCCATTATTAACTCTCAAACACCCTTTACTCTCATCCACAATCGCCCTCCAGCTTATAGTGACTTGAAATTTTTGGTTGCCTTTATTATGCATGAACATCTTCTCACAATCGAAATAATCTTGACCCCAGAGCTTCCAAATGTATCTTTCTAGGGTTTCCTGAACATACTAAAGGTTACATTCTCCTGAACTTGCAATCCAACAAAATTTTCATCTCTAGGGATGTCACATTCTATGAATCTTATTTCCTCTATAACGATAGCACATCACATACCTCTACTATTCCTCTCCCAGTTGCCACTTCCCCATCAAACCTTGATACAGATTTTTCCTTGACCCCAAGTGCCTCTAATCATTTCCCTATTGACAATCCTGTTTCTCCAACTACTTCTACTGTGTCTTCTTCTGTACCTCCTATTACTCATATCCATTCATCTATTCCACCACCATCCACCTCTACATCCACTCGAGCCTCTTCTAGGCCACGAAAACAACCTTCATGTTTGCAGGACTACTATTGTTTGTCCCTCAGTGCTTCAGCTGTGCCAGCCTCATCAGGTACTAAATATCTTCTTTCCTCTATTATTTCTTATCAATCCATCTTCCCTTCTTACAAACATTTTTGCTTGACCATCTCCTCTGATGATATTCCAACCACATTCCACCAAGCCTCTAAATTCCAACCATGGAGGGATGCCATGGTTAATGAAATCAATGCTCTGGAACAGAACCACACTTGGACCCTTACTACTTTACCTCCTAGAGAATCTCCTATTGGATGTAAATGGGTCTACACCAAGAAATATCACTCAGATGGATCTCTGGACTATTACAAAGCCCGTTTGGTTGCTAAAGGCTTTACTCAAACTCAGGGAATTGATTATTTTGATACTTTTTCACCAATTGCTAAAATGACCACAGTAAGGCTAATTCTTGCTCTAACTTCCACACACAATTGGCACCTCCAACAACTTGATGTAAACAATGCTTTCCTGCATGGAGAGCTTGATGAGGGAGTGTATATGGTGTTACCCCCTGGTTTTCATTCTTCGGATCCCTCTCTTGTTTGTAAGCTTCAAAAATCTCTTTATGGTCCAAAACAAGCCAGCAGGCAGTGGTTTCACAAACTGTCTTCTGTGCTTATCTCTTTTGGATATAAAGAGTCCAAAGCTGATTATTCCTTGTTCATCAAGGCTTCTGGTTCCAATTTTATAGCTTTACTTGTTTATGTTGATGACATTGTAAAACAACAATTGGATTCTTAGTTTAGGATAAAAAATCTTGGTCCTGTTAAGTAGCTAAGGATAATATTCAATCCCAACACTACTACAGAGTATACTTTTTACTACTAAAATTCGCGTCCTTTTTTTTAAAAAAAAGGAGTAAAAAAGTAAGGGCAGGACCTTTAGGCGCCCTATTAAAAAAATGGGGCGCCTTAGGTAACACTATGGCGCCCTTTATTATAGAAAGGGCACCATAGGGTCGCCCTAATTTTTTAAAGGGCCACCCTACGGCGCCCTTTCTGAGGAAAGGGCGCCGTAGGCTCATTTGTGAAAGGGCGCCGTAGGTGTTTTTTAATTTCAGGGACCCATCATATAGCCATCAGCACCGTGCGCGATACTCCCTCCTTCTGAAACAGCCTCACCACCCCCACCCCCAGCTTCTTTCCTTCTCGCTAGCTCCAGCAACTCCGGTCGACCGCTCCCCTTTGCGCGCAACTCCAATCGACACCGTAAGTCTGGTCTCTCCCTCCGCCGCCAACGAACGTCGCTCGCCCTCTCCCTGCTGTCCGTCGCCTCTCTTTTTTGCTTCTTTGCCTTCTAGTTTCCTTACACATGTTTCATTCTTCCCCATTTTACCATTTCATTATACATGCATATATGTCTACTTTTTTAAGTATGAATAATGTGAATGTTTTCGTGGGTTTTGCTGTGTGTTTCCGTGATTGTACATAGCTATGGACTAGTGTGTGAGCTTAAGTTTGTATCTGTGTTTATCTTCAAACAAATATAACCGGAAAATGCAAGCATGTTCAAAATTTTTGGGAATAAGCTCACTTTTTTCTACTTTTTGTACGTATGTATGAATAATTTTGTGATTATTGCGGTTGTAATATTCTATATATATACTTGGATTCATGTGGTTGAGGATGAAAAAAATGGATTTTCTCTGCAAGTTTTCTGTTTGGGAATTGCCATTTTTACGCCATTGAAATAGCTAGAAGAAGAAGTTTTTCAAGAAAAAAATTCCAACGACCAAGATGCGGAAAAGGAAACCGGGTTAGGATAGGTGGATTTGATAAATGTGTTATATATTTGTGATAGTTACTTTGAAAATTTTTATACTCATAGACAAAATACCAAAAAAAGGTTTTATTTTTAGTATACTTAATTAGAGAGAGTAACAATTAGATTAGAAAGACAAATTAATATTTTTAAATAGTTTTAACATAATACAAATAAAAAAGATAGTATTTCAAAATTGTTATGATTTATTTTATCAAAATTTTATTAAATTTCTATAATTTGTTTTATTAAAGTTTTATGATTTGGTTTATTAAATTTGTTACATTTCAAAATTATACGAGTTTCGATGATATCCAATTATTCATCCATAAACCCACTTTTATATGATTTGGTTTAGGGTTTAATAAATGGATCGTA
>JANTPZ010104512.1:0-29341 GCA_025593235.1 Vachellia pachyceras
AGGGAGGCTCATTCAAGGAACAACTCAAGAGAAGGTAGTAGTAGTGGCAAACTCAAGAAAAGAGGGAGATTAGGTTGCAAGAGCATCTTACCTTGTGTTATGGAGCTTGGGTTTCTTCTTTCTTGCTTGGGGAGGGAGTGTTTTCTAGAGAGAAGGCAGAGCAATTTTCTGCCCAAGGAGAGAGAGAAAGTGGCGTGAGAAATAGGAGAGGAAGAGAGAGGGAAAGATTAGTTAAAGTTGCTCTTGAAAAAGTGTGTGATGTAGATAAAACTTGGAGACCAAGTAGCTAAACACTTTATCCATATTGAGCCACATCACCTTGTCTCCTCCAAGCTGGAAAAGAAACTTTTCAGACCCCTAGGCGTCAGTTTTTGTTGGTTGGGCCTTTGTCCAGTCCAGTTAAATGATCCGGTGGCACGCATTTCCGTAAAGTACCCTTTATGCGGGTAACTACCTTTTTAATTTTTCGGAGACTTCATCTTTCGTGTGGCGCCATTACCTAGGCCTCCTTGCCTAGGTGGCATCATGTCCTAGTCCATAGCATCTTCGGGTTTCCTTCGTAACTCGTCAGGATTCCTCGATTTGCGTGCAACACCGTAAAAGGGCTCCAGTGGCCAATTTGACTTAAGGACATGGAAAAATTCTATATTTTTCCCTAATTCTCAAGCTCTTTTCCATTCCTCAAAGTTCTTCCCGGATTTTCCGTAATTAATTTTCCAATAAAATACTTTTTTGAGCTTTTTGGTCACTGTTGTTCTCTGTTCAGCGAAACTGCCCGTACCGGGTATCGTTTAATAATTTTATTAATTACTTTATAACCCAACTAAACTTTTCTTAGTTCGGGTCTCCAGCATTTGAGGACTTATGCTACATCAAATAATTATTTCTCAGTCGTCCCTAACTCCAAAATCCTTTATTTACCACTTATTTACGAAAATGCCACTACCTTTTCTGCTTTTGCCATAATTTCCAAAATGCCGTCACCTTTTCTACTCTTTCTTAATTCCAACTTTACCCTTGGTTGAATTTTGACATTTTTTGTCAACTTTGACTTTTTGGTCAACTTTGACTTTTGGGTTGACTTTTGACCTAATCACCAAAATGTCCTTATTATTTGATGATACTTTGAGCCCTAGTTCTTTTAGTTGAAATGACCATTTTACCCTTAGTAATTTCCACTTAGACTTCCCAAGACTAGGGACTTCAATTATAATCTTTTTTTCCTTTAGGCATTTTCCTCTATATTTTTCCTTATTTATGGGCCTTAGATTATCACATAATTCACCGGCCTAGCCTTTAGTTTAAGCTAAAAAAATGTGAATATTACAGATAGCCCCACGACATAGGCTTGTCAAAGGTTTTTTGAAATCTTTTTAAGATGGCATGATTTTTATCAAATTAATAGGTTGGGCGTTTTTAATTATCAATATTATATTAATGATTATGTCTGAGAAAATCTGAAAATAAAAATATCAAATGTGGGTCTAGTTTGACTTTAGCAAACGTAGTGAGAGAGGGACAAATCTAGCTATGGGTTATTTGTTCTGTCTGCTTTCTAAACGACAAAAAAGATTAGACTTATTTGAAGTTGAAGATTCTGTATGCATGAAGCATAATAGGAGTGCTTCTTATTCGATAGGCCAGTCTTGATGACATGGGCATATTGTCTCAACAAGCCATGTGCATGCAAAATTAATTTTAATTTACTCCTTCATTAAATACAGGTTTTAAATTGTTTTTAATAAAAGATATATGTATTTAAAAACAAGAAAAAGACTTTTTTGCCTCTTTATAAGTCAAGCTATTAAATTTTCCATTTGAATATATAATTTTTGTCAAGATATAAATATACAATTTTACCCCTTATTTATAATTATGTTGGTGCGAACCCAAAGGGGAATATATCAAGAACTCAACCAATTTGAAATATACGTACTCCAAGAATGTTAAACAAAGGTTAACGATTCACTTCAACCTTTAAACACGGAAAAACAAGGATCCTAAGAGTTGGAGGGTGCCACAAGGTTGATCAAACCTTGATAAGTCAATAGTTCAACAAAGAACTTGAGAGAAAATCCTCTCTTAAGTATGAAATTTCAAGAATGCGAATCTTTAATCTCAAAAGTCAAAACTGATCTCTAATATGATTTCAAGAATGAGGAGCACAAAGTATTTATAAAGAGCAAATTCTAAAATTTTATTATAAAATATGAAATTCTATCTAAAATCTAAAAATATAAAATTAAAATTTAAAACTGATATATACCATAAAATTTAGGAACAATGGTGTTTAAAAGAATATCTTCTAACTAATTCTATCTAATTAAAAATTTAAATTTTCGTATAAATAAAATAAATTATAGGTAATCAGCATTTTATGCCAAAATGTGATTATTTATGTCAAAATGAGTCCTCCCATGTATAAACTTGGTCCAAACCTTTTAATTTGAAGAGTCCAAACCCAAAATATGATCTGCGGGTCCATTTTCAGCCCAAAGCAAACAATAACGTTATTAGAGTCTTCATTCTCATTTGTTGCTCCAAATATCATTTACTTTGTTAAAACTTCTTGCACAAGCCTATTCAATGCTTCTTTAATTCTCTTGGGTCTTGCTCTTACGATTGGTCCACTTGAAATTTGAAATGGTTTATTTGACTTGCATCATATGTAAACTTTGTTCTCATCAAATATAATGTATATTAAATAGAAGTTACAAAGTAGTTAAATTTTAAGGCAAAATTAATGAGTTTTAAGATTTTTTTTTATTATGGTAAAACATGTTGAATGAGATAGAACTTTTATATGCTTATTTGAAACAGTGTAAAGTAACTTAAAAAACTAATCCAAACATTCTCACCATTTGTTATGAGAAGAGTCCACCGTTTGAATGAAAATGACATTTTCCAACTCAAATTACCCACCAAACAGTCACCACCAGTGAAAAATTAGGATTTTCGTGTTTCCATTGACCCATTTTCTTTGAATCAATCGAGCCCTAAGACAACAAAACATGCATGAGAGGGAATTAATTAGGGTAGTTTGAGAATTAAGTAGTGTACTTCTATAGTCCATTTGATTCACGGAGTTGATGAAAATGGAATTGAATGTAATGAATGGGAATGTAATGAAATGAAATGATGTTTAAATAGCATTTATTTTATATATTATCAAATAATCATGACATAAATTCATATTTTATCTAAAACATAAAAAATTGTGAAATAAAATTTTTAATTCTACGAAGAGTAAACATAAAGGATACAAACGTTTAAAGCACCAAAGATCCTTAACAATTTCATAATGCATGGTACTTAATTCAATGAAGCTGAAATTTCAACAATGATATTACATTGATACTGCACGGTACTCTTATTTACCAACCTCTCATTCCTTATCAGCTAAGTGTGTGTGTGTGTGTGTGTGTGTGTGTGTGTGTGTGACAACAGAAATGATTGTGTATATGAATAATTGAAACATGGTTGACTCAATCAATATATGTTCATGAGAAAATAATGTGTATTTTTGTGCTTAGATATTGTCGCACATCACGAAATAAGCGAAGAAGATATTTTTATTTTTAAAATTTGTTTTACTCAGTAAATACATGGGCCCAACAAGCTCGTCGGCACATTGAGGAAAACGTAATATTAATTCTTAAATTTTGTGAAAAAAAATTATGAACAGAGATGTCAAAATCTTATAAATTTTATCTTATAAATAGACATGAATTGGGTAATTCCTAATCTTGGTTCCTCCCTATCTTTTCAATGGTCAATATGAATAATCAATGTTGATGCATGCAACCGATGTATTCATTAGATAAACTGATGAAGGACAATAATAAGTTGAATTTGAAATTTCAACTATGTTTCGTTAGACGCAGGTAGTAAATGCTTCTCTCCATTCTAACCAGTCTTCTCTTAAATGCAGGTACTGAATTATAAGGACAATGTTGCTAGCTACTTGATACCCACTGCATGTGCACTTATAAAATTGCTGTCCCATGGTCGTTGGGAACAAGATGTGAAAATTAAAGGTGCGATTTATAGTCTTCATGTACCATAACATTTACTCATTTAGCATGTAGTTAAGAGAAATCTCTACCTGATCCGTCATTCCAACCCAAAAGGCTTCTATCTCGTCCAGTACATTTTGGACATCACTTTGCTTTACAACACTTCTAAAAGCGTTGCTTATGTGAATAAGCAATACTTTTCCATGATGAACTGCGATTGATTCTCACTTTAAACAATTATTTGGCAACAGATACTACTATGGTCCTATTCATAAGGTAGATAAAGAAAGTTTTTCTTTCCTATTTAAAAGTCACATAGGTTATAATATAGCCAAAAGAATCTTGGTGCAATTTTTGTTTATTTTAATTGAAAAAGTCAGAATACAAAGAATACAGTCCTAGGAATCTACAAAATTTGGTATTCAATTATTGCCCTTGAGCACAAAAATGAGTGGAATATAACCAAGACCTTGCTTTACTTCACAATGTAAACTTTGAATTTGTATTGAGCAACTAGAGGAGGGAAAATAATGAAATATAATCAATGAGATTGAACCTAAGAGAAGGGACTAGTCCCTTGTTACATGGTGAACTAACATTTAAATCCTTATTAAAAGATGTGCCCCCATTTAGTCTCTATCAACATTTCGAAAAGGATTCTTAGCAAAAAAAAATGATATATAGGAATCTCAATTGCAATGGTTGAGAGTGACATACAAGCTTTAGTTTTCTAAATTAACTCATTTTTAGCATAACTTTTTAGAACATATCAGTCATTAAAATTGAAATTTTGAAATTTAAATGTCATCTCCAAAAATTGCCTTTACTTACAAGTAAGAGGGTAACACTAACTGATGCAAAAAAAAAAAAGGAGAGATCATATTAAATAAATACTGCTTAAAATCAAGATGGGGATAGGGGTATGAAGCTATAGCTTGTCCGGGACAACACGTGCGATTATCGTGAAGAATGGCGCAGTCGAGGGGCTCATTTGATGAGGTGGTATTTTCTTTAGATACTAATGTGGTATTTTCTTTACATACTAAGCCTTGGTGAACAAAGCCACCAGGTGGTTTGATCAGACCTTGAACAGTTAGAATGAGCAATTATCACCAAGGAAAGAGAAAAGCCGTGTGCAGATGGAGAAGCAAGATGACAATTATGAAAACTCTAACTAACTCATTGATCATAGCCCTCTATTTATATGGGACACAGTATTCAGCCCATTAATAAATACATGTCAGCAAATTGGACATCGATATATATATATATATATATATTAATCCATAACACCTAATTAAACCTATTTAATTCCTTAATTTTAAGTAGATCATTTTATAAATTGAATTGGGACAAAAAATAAAAGCACCACATGTAATTGTAGCATGTTATCCATTGTTGAATTATTCCAACAAAAGGCTCCTGGTTGTTATAGCTGAATAAAGCCACCGGGTGGTTTGATCAGACCTTGAATGGTTACAGTTGCTATAAATGTAGACACCAGACTCAGATTTTCCTTCATCTATTTAAGCCATTTATCCTGGTGCTTGGCCCAATCTCCAATCCATCTTAAAGTTTTACTAAAAAACTTTTTAATCCGCCGACACATCCTATAAATACAACGGCCATCATTATGAGGTGGAACTGGATTTCGATGATCAGCTTCAAATCCTTCTTGTTCACCCTTTGTCAACATGTGTTGCATTTGACAGATTTTCAAGTCATTTGGATTTTGTTCCAGAATACCATGGACCGTAAAGTTCATCTTGGTCTTCAATTTTTCCATTTCTCTAATTTCTGGGAATAAAAGCAGATAGCTTACTACCTAAATAACAAAGATGATAATGGTAAAGTATTCATTATTCAGTTAATTATGATTTATGAATATCATAGTTTATCTATATCCTTTTTGTTGAGATATAACTAGTCCAAACTTCTAAGAATTTTAATACATAATTATGGACTTTTTTGTCCGACACAGAGATATTCCCATTGAAGATAATTTTATTTGTGACACCTTCGGGCACTAATTGTAGGAAGCTCTTCGAACAATTTTATTTGTGACACCTTAGGGCACTAATTGTAGGAAGCTCTTCGAACGGGATCCAAATATTGATCCACTACGTTGTTAATAACTAGCCTTTTTACTAAACCTAACCACCATTTGTACATAACCATGAAATTATTAATATAAGAATTAATTAATTGTCATGTACATCGAGCACATTCTACAAGGTGTCTTGGGTCAATTTTATTAATTATTATATAAATTTATTAAATCACAAGGGCATATACATTGGAAACGGTATGAATGGAATGGATGATATTATGAATGGATGGATGGTATTAAGAACGGTATGAATCGATGGTATTATGAATGGATGATAAGAGATGGTAGAAATTCATGTGATAGTGGGGTTTATTATAAATATTGAAAACCAATTCAATTTTATTATAATTTCAATGTTTTAACATAGCCTTTAACTATTTGTCTAGAATGTGTAACTTATTTGAAAGTAACATATATTTAGAACTAATAATCATAACGCGTGTCAATTACAAACAAACATAACTAACGTCAGGGTTGAGGAAAAGGATGGTAAAAGAATGTTTTACCTTACCTCAACTCGCTTCAACATGAAAGCTCAATGGCGAATGGTGTTCCCAACCCGATAAGGGATTGTAAAGATGGGAGGACGAGGCTGGACAGTAGTAATATTGGCAGAGGTATAGTTCAATTTAACCTAAGTTTTGAGAGTCTTTAAATGGTTGTTTGTGAGACACAAGTGAAAAACATTTCGTTCTTCTTCGTCACCAACACTTGAGAGAATATGGCCTTGCCTTGATCAACTCGTGCACAACCTTAGTTCCGCCCCTTATAGCTACATAGTTCAGCAGAATTCTTCCTTCTTTACCCGGAACCAAGCATGGCTGATTGTTTGCTCGATGCAGCTCTTTAACAATGTTCATGTGACCCTCTGCAGGGGCCAAGTGGAGATCTGTCCTTGTAGAACAATCCCCTCTGGTGGCAAGGTCCTTGTCGTTGTGATTTAGAACCCATGTGAAAGGAACATGAGGTTTTCCATTTTATATTTGGGATGAGATTTTCACAAAAATTTTAAACTTTTCAATGTCCTTACATAATAATGTTTAATGACTCCATCCAGCCAGGTTTGATATGGGGATTGTGGGTTAGCTTATTTACACTTTTAAAACCAAGTTCAAGCCATTACATAAATCACGCTTATAAATCTCAAGTTATAAGCTAGTTACCACTATTGGTCATACTTGCAAATAACACTTACCTATAATCCTGTGAGGAAACAGTTCCCTCACAGTGGAGGACTTCTACAGTCTCATAGATGCTATACATACTTATAGATATACATGCACATTATAAACCCAAGCATACTTAGCCACACAAGGCTAATCAAACCAAATTGATAATAGACTTCTTCAACCTAATAGTAATATTCATTATTTCCTTCTTCAAATTCCAACCTTTTAATCCTTTGCGCACGTCCACCTCTTGTGTAATAATCTTTCATAAATGGAATTAAAGGCCAAACAGATGAACTACGAAATGATTTGAGCCCATAGATAGGAAAAATAGAAAGGAAAATGCCTATAGGTAAGAAAGGATGACAGACTAATTCCCTAGTCTTGAAAATTCCAAGTAAAAATGACCAAAGGGCAAAATGGTCATTTGGCCTAATAATAAGGGTAAAATGGTCATTTTGAATACTAAGGCATATGGCACAAAATTTCATCAAATAATAAGGACATTTTGGTAATTTGGTCAAAAGTCAACAAAAAGTCAAAGTTGACAAAAAAGTCAAAGTCAACTCAAAGTCAAAGTTAACTAAAAATGTCAAAGTCAACCAAGGGTAAGGTTGGAATTAAGAAAGAGTAGAAAAATTGATGGTATTTTGGTAATTATGGCAAAAATAGAAAAGGTAGTGGCATTTTGGTAATTATGAGGAAAGTAAGACAAGTAATGACATTTTCGTAATTAAGGGATTTTGGCGGTCCAGACTACCGAGATGTAATTATTTGAGATAGCAGAAGTCCTCAAATGCCGAAGACTTAAACTGAGAAAATTTTAGTTGGGTTATAAAGTAATTAATAAAATTATTACCTAGTATCTAGTGCGGGTAGTTTCGAAGTATGGAGATCAACAGTGCCCAAAAGCTCGGAAAAAGGATTTTCTTAGAAAATTAGGGAAGAATTTTGAGGAACCGAAAAGGGCTCGAGTATCAGGGAAAAGTATGGAATATTTCCATACCTTTAAGTCAAATTGGCCGCCGGATGCACATTTTACGGTGTTGCACGCAAATCGAGGAATCCTGACGAGTTACGAGGAAAACTCAGAGATGCTATGGGTTAGGACATGGTGCCACCTAGGCAAGGAGGCCTAGGGAATGGTGCCGCATGAAAGATAAAGTTTCCGGAAAAGTAAAAAGGTAGTTACCCGTGTAAAGGTTACTTTACGTAAATGTGCGCCACCGGATCAAGTAACTGGACCGGGTAGAGACCCAGCCAGCAAACCAGATGCCTAGGGGGTCTGAAAAGTCATTTTTCATCAAGGAATGAGACAAGGACAAGTGGCACAATGTGGATCAAGTATTTCAATACTTGGTTACCAAGTTTAATTCTCAACCACACATTTTTCCAAGAGGCTTTTTACATAAGCTAACTCTTCTCTCTCTTCTCTCAAAATTCTGCCACCTCTCTCCCTCCATTTTGTCAGATTTTTCTCTCCCCCAAGCTCCCAAAAAACGCCACTTTGCTCCCAAGGAAGAAGAAGAAGAGATATCTCACAACCTTAAGGTAATCACCCAAACAACCAACTCTTTCCATTTCTCTACTCCTTGCAACTTCTACTACCTCTTTAATGGTTGATTTCCTTGATCAAAGCCCTCTTTTTAAAGATGAAAATTTAGGGTTTCAAGGTATGAAAATGAAAAAGAGAAGGCTTTTGAGGTAGAAAAAGATTGCAAGTTCTTTCTTGAGTAGTAAAAGCTAGCTTGATGGTTTTTTTACGGTTTTTTTGGTTGTTGTGGAAATTTTTGGAAACCCTAAGTGTTTGGAAGAGGTGCTGTCAATTTGGAAACTTGAAAGGGAAAGATGTATTTGAGTGTTTTGATGCATGAAAAGTAGTTGGAAAGCAAGGATATACATGCATATGAAAAGAAAAGTTGAAAAATCCAAACTTTCCTCTTTTGTTCAGTTTTTTGAAAAATCAAAAGAAATAGAAGGAGTGGGATTTTGATGATTCTAATGCTTCCAATGGCTTTAGAAGGCAATTTTGTGTAGGGTAAAAGTAAGAAAAGAATTTTGGAGGCATTGAATAGCAAAAGAACAAATTTCTAAAGTTTAAGGGGCTTGCACGAGCAATATATGAATATTGCGTTTTTTTTTATTATTTTTCTTGGCCTTGATTGTTGGCTGGAAATTTATGAGAATGTCAATATATGATTTTTAGGAAGTCAAGAGCCCAAAGAACTCATTGGGAAAGTCATCAAGAGAGGATTTAAGTTCAAAGGAATTAGGAGAAAAAGATAGCAAAACCTTCTAACCTTAAGCTTTATAGCTTTTGAAATGTACTAAGTTATGCATGATTTATTTAGAAAATTATGATGATGAAAGTATGAAAATGTTCTATTGTTTGCTATGGCCATATGCATTTGATTGTTACATGTTGCACTTTTATGAATTTACACTTATATGAAAGATTGTCATGCTATTTTTATGATTGTGTTAAAAAGTTTTGCTATTGGGATTCCCAAATCTCATCCCCCAACTAACCATGTAGGTGGAAGCTCAAGCCAGGGTAAGAATAAGATTATTGACGGTTGAAGATATTATGTTTGCTTGAGGAATTTTATGTAAACATGTTGATGGTTGGCCATCTATTTTGCAAGTTGTTTAAGTTGTAAACTATGAACCCCTATGTGAAGAAGCAAGTGAAGATGTGATGATGCATGTATGAAAATGGACTAAATAAGCTAAATGATGATAAGGAAGTACTCATGCATGATAGGGGATTGGTTATGAACCAAAAAGAGGTTTTGATAATTTTTAAGAGAAGTTGGATTTCAAAACAAATGTGTTCCAAAGACCCTGGAAACTGACCTGTTTCAAATGATGATGAAAAATAGCAAATGAGCTCCAAATATGCTGAAACCTTCCAGTTAAATACTACACATCCTGAGCTTTAAAATGATATAAAGTTTACAAAATTTACATCTATATATTAAGAGTTATGATTTTCCAAAGTAAGGGAAAATCTGGAAAAAAACTGGAAGTGACATTGGAACTATAATGTTTACGAAACTGATTCAAATGGGCAAGGATTGGAACCAATGATTATTTTTCCCCTAAAGATCACTTAATAAGCAAAATTTAGAAATTGGAACCACGCAATTTCTATTTTTATAGAATTAATTATGATTTTTTAAATTTTGGGCAAAAAATCTGAAAAATGGGCCAGTGAACAGTAACAATGTTTTTTTAAAGAAAAAGAAAAATTTTCAAGTTCACTAAAAAGGCCAATTTGAGTCATCTAAAGCCCAATAATGCTTCTAAAGTGATCTAATATGAGGAAATAGGGGGAAAATAGGAGGTGTTACATCTTGCCACAAGAGCCACCTTCATGTGTCACATCTACCTTAGTTGTATATTATTGCAAGGGAGGATGAGATTCGAAAATCCATGAAGAACCACAGCGTATCATATGGTTATATTTATAATTCACAATCATGCAAAAACAAGTCACACTTTCATACATCATTAAAACACATCATGAGGTCTCACCTTGAAATAATCATATTTTATTATGTGAAATTATGGCATTTTAGGGGATTTTAGTGCTATTCTTGGGCTTTTATTGAGTTTAATTGCATTAACTATGATTAGCAATTATTATATGAAATTAAAGCCAATTAAGGGTATTCATGAAATAAATTGGGATCAAAAGATAAATTCAAATTAAATATATTTGTAGATTTATCAACATAATTTTAAACGATTGTGAATTCAAATTAGTATATCTATGATTTTGAGTTTAAATTAGGAAATCTAAGATTCTGAGTTTAAAATTCAAATCAATTATGAAACTTATAAATCCATTTATTTTATTTTATTTAGTTTTATTTTATTTTATTTTGTTTCATTATTATTATTATTATCATCATCAATTGCTAGGTTAATTCCAAGGAGTCGGCAACACGAGCAGGAAAAAATGATCCACACCGCCACAAGCATTGATTCATGAATTCCATTTAAGTGGCACAATCCACGCTTCTGAGACACAAGCATTCATCCATTCACAAGTGGCGACAATCATTCCTTCATCCATCTCCAAGCACCGCTCATACGCATAGAATCATTTATTATTCCTTCATCCAGGGAGCGCCACAGACATTCATCCATTTAATAATTTCTCTCATAAACGTGCAACGATTCCAAAAAGGGCGAAGCTTCTTCTCTCCTATTCTTACTGCTCCTAACTGGAATTTACATTTTGAATGATCTTGTGATGCTTCTAACTTTGTAGTAGGTGCCATGCTTGGACAGAGGGAGGAGAAACAATCTAGATTCATAGCATATGCCTCCAAAATGCTTGATCAAGCTCAAGTCAATTACACTACTACTGAGAAAGAACTACTTGCTATTATTTTTGCTTTGGATAAGTTTAGTCAATATCTAATAAACTCTCGAGTGATTATCTTTACAAGTCATGCGGCGGTTTGTTACCTATTCGAGAAGCCTCAATCTAAACCTAGACTGTTGAGATGAGCTTTATTGCTATAAGAATTTGATATTGAGATCAGAGATAGAGCCAGAGCAAAGAATCATGTCGCTGATCACCTTAGTCGATTACCTAAAGGCACACAGGGAGTTAACTCTTCTCATCTTGTTATTGACTCATTTCCTAATTCTGCACTTTTTGCATTAACTCTTCATAAGCCTTGGTACTATAATATTGTCAATTATCTTGTCACTGATGTTGTGCCTGTCCAAATTTCATATTGATAAGTTGAAGAGGGAGGCAAGATACTATATATGGGATGCTCCAATCTTGTGGAAGCAATACAGTGACCATATCATCAGATGCTGTGTTCCAAATGGTGAGATTCACTCTATCCTTACCTTTGCACATTCTTTATCTTGTGGAGGGAATTTTAGTGCTAATAAGACTTCTAGAAAGGTTTTAGAGTGTGGGTCTTATTGGCCTTCTCTATTTAAGGATGCTTATTCTTTTTGCAAGTCTTGTGATAAGTGCCAGAGGTTTGGGAGTTTGGGTAGGAAGCATGAAATGCCCCTAAAACCTATTCATTTTTGTGAAATCTTTGATGTATAGGGCATAAACTTTATGGGACCATTTCCTCCATCTTTTGGATTTTCATACATATTGCTTGTAGTAGATTATGTATCTCGCTGGGTAGAGGTAGTGCCGACTAGGAAAGATGATGCTTCTACGGTTTCCAAGTTTTTACATTCTCATATCTTTTGTAGGTATGGTATTCCAAGAGTGATCATTAGTGACCAGGGAACAAACTTTTGCAATAGGACCATCAAGGCTCTATTAGTTAAGCATGGAGTCAATTACAAGCTTGACACCCTTTATCACCCTCAAACGAATAGTTTAGCTGAAGTCTCGAATCGGGAAGTG
Organism: Vachellia pachyceras; assembly: GCA_025593235.1. NCBI lineage: Eukaryota > Viridiplantae > Streptophyta > Magnoliopsida > Fabales > Fabaceae > Vachellia > Vachellia pachyceras. The sequence continues at coordinate 12,694 of JANTPZ010104512.1, forward strand.
AATACTTGAGAAGATCGTGAAACCATCTCGTAAGGACTGGAGCGAAAGGCTTGAAGAAGCACTTTGGGCTTACAGGACGGCCTATAAGACCCGCTTTCGGTTGGTCTATGGCAAGGCATGTTATCTACTTATGGAAATCGAGCACAAATCTTATTGGGTAATTAAGGCATGCGATGCAGATCTTGAATCCTCACTTATTAATCGGAAGATGCAGCTTCAAGAACTTGAAGAAATGAGACTTGAAACTTATGATAATGTCAGAATCTACAAGGACAAGCTTAAAATGATTCATGACAAATAGATTTTGAAAAAAAGCAATTTCATGAAGGTGACAAGGTTTTAAAGTTTAACACTCGGTTGAAGCTAATGCCCGGTAACCAAGTGGGATGGTCAGTTTAGAGTTATTAAAGTATACCCATTTGGCACGATAGAGCTCGTAGATGAGGAGATTGTTATAACTTCACAAGTCAACGGCCACTTGCTGAAGCACTGGCAAAGAAAAGGAAAGGAAAGAAAAGTTAAAAAAAAAAGAAAGGAGAAAAAAAGAAGAAAATAAGCTGCAACAAAAAAAATGAAATAAAGCATCTTGTGGTGGTTTGAAGAGCAAAGATTACTACGCAGAAAGTTTAAAATCTGCACATTTGTTGTTCTTTCATGATTATACTTTAGCTCACTTTGAGTTGCCAATTCACTACCCATATATTTCACTTGTTAGTTTATTCCATTGATTTGGCCTTACTTTCCAACATTACAACCCTTTAAGTACCCTTTAAAGTATGTTAGTGGTGGAGATATTAGAATCTTTACAAGCTTATGGTAGATACTAATCTAGGTGAACTGAGTGAAAATTTCCCTATTTGAGAGATGAGTGAGACACTTATACCCTGTGTAAGCTCCATTATGTTTCTCTTCCTTTATCTTGCTATGTTTCTTGTGTTAGTTTCTTTATATTAAAATATTCTGTGATTGTTGATTGATTAGAAACAAAAGTTGCTTGAGTTAATTGCACATTCATGCTTAGTTGAACTGATGTCTACTTGCATTAAGTATCTCTTTTATATTCTCTTCACTGAAGTTTTGCTTAGTAGTGCAAAAAGCTAAGTGTGAGGGAATTGAAATAAGCATATTTTATTATGTGAAATTGTGGCATTTTAGGGGATTTTAGTGCTATTCTTGGGCTTTTATTGAGTTTAATTGCATTAACTACGATTAATGATTATTATATGAACTTAAAGCCAATTAAGGGTATTCTTGAAAGAAATTGGGATCAAAAGATAAATTCAAATTAAATATATTTGGATATTTATCAACATAATTTTAAAAAGATTTTGAATTCAAATTAGTATATCTATAATTTTGAGTTTAAATTAGGAAATCTAAGATTCTGAGTTGAAAATTCAAATCAAGGACCAAACTTATAAATCCATTTATTTTATTTTATTTATTTTTATTGTATTTTAGTTTGTTTCAATAGTATTATTATCATCATCATCATCATCATCATCATCATCATCAATTGCTAGGTTAATTCCAAGGAGTTGGCAACACAAGTAGGAAAAAAATGATCCGTGCCACCACAAGCATTGATTCATAAATTCCATTTAAGCGGCACAATCCACGCTTCTAAGACACAAGCATTTATCCATTCACAAGTGGCGACAATTATTCCTTCATCCTTCTCCAAGCACCGCCCATACGCACAGAATCATTCATTTATTCCTTCGTCCAGGGAGCGCCATGGACATTCATCCATTTAATAATCTCTCTCACAAACGTGCAGCGATTCCAAAAAGGGCGAAGCTTCTTCTCTCTTGGACTATTGCCACACCAACAGGCATTCCAGGAGCAAACCCAACCATCGTTTGCCACCGTTGCTTCAGCTTCGTTCCAAGAAGATGACAACAGCAACATTTGGAATTCTAAAATTGTTCATGGCAATTCTTGGCTAAGTTCTTTAGTTCTCTGATTCAACAACCATGGCAGGAGCTTGATTCTTCAAAGTGGAGTTTTAAATTACTTTAATTTCCTGTCCAATAATTGTTTAACAACTCCTAGGTCTTAAGAAAATTTCTCTTATTATTGGAACAATTTCTATTGTTTAATATGATTTATTTTGGAGATTATCATGACTGAGTTATTGTTTAGTTATTGATATTGGGCCGATTTAACTTTAATTTCAATTATAATATTCTAGTATGACATTTATATTGATTTTAAAAGTTAATATTTTGTGATTTTCTAAGGTGGCTTAGATCTTGGATCAAATAATCTTTTGCTAGCTTTAATTCTATTATTTGAATTTAAGAGTTACAATTAAGCAGTGGTTTTATTATCCTTAATTCTTTTTACTATTCTGGTGGCAGTTAGTAAATTGGAGGTTTGGAAAATACTTTGTGGCAATTCAAGGTGGCTCGGTTGTTGGATTAAAGCTTAATTATAATTCTTTAATTCATTATTTAACTCCCATATCTATTGAAGTGATGATTGCCCACATTGTTGAGTTGGAGTATTGATTAGTATCATCGTTTATTTGTGTGTTTCATTTTCTATTTCTTTTATCAAAATTCATTTCAATTGTTTTCATTAAAAAATAATGAAAAAAATATTTTAATTTCAATTTAATTCATAGCATTTATCTGGAAACATTTCTCAAATTAATATAAGTTTAGGTTACTCGCATTCAATTATTAGGAATTAATTTCATTTTCAGCTCCTCAAAGTGAACACTGCCCGGATTGGTGCCATATTACATTAATTCGGTTAAATTATTTTTGATGCGGATCTAAGGCGACTAACGGTCCGCATGTCACACCTCAACAACTTTGCATATATACATCCATAATTCACATCATAAGGTCTTACCTCAACAACTTTGCACATCACATGTCCATGTAAATTGCATAACACGCAATTACGTACTCCTACCTGAGTACCACTCAACCATTGAGCATCTAAATAACCATCCCTTCTCAAAATTGGCTATTTTGCAAAGCTTGCAAAGTAAATATCTATACTCTATTCATGAGTACCGCTATGTTAAGAGCATAAAATTGTTCTTCAACAAAACCGATTGATTCACATGACACAACACGCATAACAACCATGGCACAAACAAACTTGTAGAATTAAATATATAAGAATAAGATAAAAAGGGTTTCTACTTGTCTCGCTTAGATTCCGATAACCTTCCTCAGTATTTCCTTTTCCAATCTTCTTCGGGGTGCTCAATCAAATATCAATCCCTACAAACATACACATATAATTCTATGTTAACCATATGGTTATCAAGCCTCAGCTAGCTCAACCACTTTGTAATTCCCAATTCTACCCGCTTCTTAAATCAATCCTCTCTACCTCTTGTTAGGGAGTTTTCTCTTTATTCAACCTTAAAGAGTGGAATCTTTTATTGTACTAATGATTTATTTCTTAGTCACAAACTTATGACACTTCAGTAATTTTTCCAAAATCCTTTGTTTATTCTCATTAATATTTGTAAAATCATAACTTATTTCATAAAACTCCAAATACAGTGGGTCAAGCTTCTATTTGAAGCACTCTGCATCCTCTTTTAAAGAAAATTATCTTTCACTATTTTTAGTCACCCATTCTCTCAAATCAGTGCTCCAAAGTTACTACTTGTTTAACGACTTTTCCAGATTTCAGAAATAAACTTTATTGGTTTATAGCTTACAAAGTGTCCAAATAATGCATTCTAATACTCATTTTAAAACATATTATCATCACTATTTGCTCACCAAATTTCATGGTTAACAAAGACCATTTGGTCAACTAAAAATCTGCTCAAAAAATCAGCTGTTCAGAAAGGTCAATGCAAATAAATCAAGCAGAAAACTTTCTGCATGAATATTCAAAAATTCATAACTTACAAGCCACTCATCTAAATAATATGTTCTAGGACTTATTTTGAAGCTTACAAGGTGTACTAAATGCTTACTAATTTCATGGACAAAGGAAGTCATTTGCCTTTGTCTTAGCTTAAATAATGTCTGCAACTCAAATCAATAACTTAATTCCTTTAAGGTACTTTCCTTTAAGGCACTTGATTCGTTACTAATTAACCTCACGAATCAGATTCTAGTTCAATGATTCAAATCCTAAAATTGTTAACAATCATATAAAACATCCCTTTTTATTGCATAAATCATTTGGTTCACTCAAAATGGTTTCCAACTTTAAATCCACAAGCATTCATCATCATGCCACTAATTATCTCTTAAATCATTCAAGGCCTCCTACCATCTAGAGGTCCATAGTTTTGGTTCCATAGTAGATATCTTATCACAAACAAAATAGCTTAAATGAGTTTCTTAACTCCCTAAACATATTTTTATACCTCAAATCATCTCCTTAGCATTTACATGCTCAAAAACACATAAGATCATACAACAAACTCCTTTCCTAATTACGTTGTGCTAATTTTAGCTTCAAAAACCATGTTTAACTCTTTCTTTTAGAGTTGTTGAGCATGAATTAATCTTCCAAACAGTTTATACAATACTTACAAACATTCAAACTGAAAGCTTTTGCTTCAAAATCACCTCTTCCCACCAATATCAATGATATTAACCTCACAAATAATTCTCCAGCTTCCTTTTTGTAAACATATAACTAAGAACCACGCTTTAACCTACATTCCTCCAAACATCAAAATCTAGAAGAATTATACAGCACTTGAAGACAATAAAATAACATGTTTAAATCATTTTCCTTGCTTCCAAAACTTGGTTTTTAGATTTCCATAATGTCATTCTTCCTAAAATATAAATCTCAAATGCAACATCAATCATAGACTCAATTATCCAGTTTCATTCTCCATTGGGTTCCATCTATTAGTCCAACTTTCAGAGAAACCCGAGACACTCGATTAAAACCAAAAACATATGTTTTGGTTCATTAAAATAGCAAGAATGCATGTCACCCTGATAAATCCTAATTTTGTATGAAGAAAGTGCATCTAATATTGACCTTTTGGTATTTTATTTGAGCTTAAATGAGTCAATAAAAGGTTAATTGTGCTACTGATGTGATTGCTTGAATTAATGAGATTAATTCTTTATCATTCCTAGAATTCCCTAAAATCGTATTAGTCTTGAATGCATGATATTATATGTGGGATCAGTATGTTTTGGAGAGCATTTGCTGAGGCTTGAAAATAACAAACACAACATTTTAAGGAGCTGTGGGCAAGTAACTGAACAGTGATGCTCAAAACCAAATGAGGAAACAAACCCAATGAAATCAATTAAGGAGAACCAAAAATGAACAATTGGCATTAACAGAATTCTTCTGGTTAGGAATCAACTGAAAATAGTGGAGAAGGTAGGATGTATCTTTTTATCCAGGAGGGGAAGTTACATCCATTTATCCGGAGGCTTCATTCGTTTATCGAGCAGATATTTATCCCTTGCCTATACCTTATTCATCTGTAGAGATTTTTACAGTATCATCAATTCATTCCACCCTCCGAGAAAAACACCACCCTTCTCTTCTGATCATCACACATCGATCATAGTCAATCGGCCTCCTTTCTTTCCAGACTTCTCACCGGTTTCCTCAACCAATTTTACTCCTCCATTTTTCATTACCTCTATTCCACTATTCCCTTATCACCCCCTCAGATCAGGGAGCTGCAAACTCATGAGCTAAGTCTAGTTTTTCTTTTGATCAGCATGCTCACATCTGTCATATTTGGGCCAGCACAACTCCAACAGACAAAGGAGTCTTTTTGTGTCCAAGACCAGAGGAGCTTCATCCTCCCTTTCTCTTTGGTCACCCCAACTCTCTCTCACTGTATCACGATGCATGGCTGCTAGCAGAGTCCGATCTGTTACTTGCTGTGAAGCTCCCCGAGGCCAACTGGACTTCCCCATAACCTCTGTTCACAATCGCTAGCCACAACTCTTCCTTCATTTCTAGCTTTTGTACTCGTACATGATGTCACCATCGGAGTTGGCCATGATGATGAGTAGGACCCAGGATGTTGCTGTTGTTATTAAGATCCACATGTCCAACTAAGCAATCAACTTTCCAAGAGTTTGACCAGCCAGAGCTTCAACTTAGAAATGCGGTTCTTTATATCTCATAAATGTTTTCATAGATTCATGTTTTTATATTGGATTTGGCAGCTCGTATGAGATTTCATACTCTGTTCAGTACTCATTTTCTTTATTATCTTGCACAACTTGAGTGAATTGTATTAGTTCAGAGATTACCTTCTTAATTTAGATTAGCTTCATCTTATCTTGGCATGATATTGTTTTAAATTGAATGTTGTGAATGACTCATTGAGCAATGTTGATAAAAAATGTTATTGGAAGTAGCTGAACATTTAAATGCATATCGGGTTATGCGATAATGAGGGAATAACTAGTTTTCTGATACAAGGATCATAAAAATGTAGAAGTCAATTAAGGCAGAGATATAATTCTTGGGAAGAGTTGTTGTCTTCAATCTATTCTCTTAGTCACACTTTGCTATATCTCAATCAGATTGGTAGGAAAAACAATAATAAATAATAGTATAGGTGAAGGTTTTAATTCAAATCATTGATAGAAGCAATTTAATCTTTTAATTTGCTGAATTAGTCTGCTAATTGATTGCATAGAGACATTTAAGCTTCTTAGAGATCGACCTTAAGTTTGTGCCACTAATTGCATAAGTTTGAATATTAAATTTGACCTTTAAACGTCTAGAGATCAAATTTTGGTGCTGTTGCCAGGGAAACTTTGTCTTATTAGTTTTATCTTGGAGAGTAGGTTGTTTTTAGCTAGGCTAGTTACTATCTTGTCCTATATGTGATGTGAGTTAGGGTACTGAATCTTTGCACTATGCATCTTACTGTTATTGTTTGTTAATTTCTGATATATGTGCATTGTGATAACTTACTGAAAGTTGAATTAATCCTAGAACATAATTGCTGTCACCATTCAATTTTACTGTCATTAGTTAATTTTGCTACAAACTATCACGTTGAGACTGTTTTGGTTAGCTAGTAATTGTTGAGAATAGTATGCTAATGTCATCCTCTTAAAATTGTTGTTCAAATTAGTTAGAGTCTCCTCTAGCTTTATCTCACTAGTTTTCAATCAGTAGCTATTCTGCAGATTTAGGATAGGGACATTTTTCTTTTATAAACTTATGTTGTTTTCTTTTAGGAATAGGCATGTCTAGCCCTGTTACCTTCATTGTGTAACCTTAGAAGCATATTTTAATTAGGTAGTTGCAGCCTTTTATTTGGTTTTTATTTTCATTGCTTAACCATATTTTTTACTCTTTCTATTCAAAAGCAATATCTCTTGGCACTCCTTGTGAACCATTGCATTTTTTTTTGGCAATTAGATAAGTCCTTGTTTTAGATTTTCCTCCTTGATTGGAATTGTACCTTAATTTTGTTGTTGGCTAGTTTGGAAATTGACACCAAAATCTATAAACACTTGTGAATAATATCCGGTTGTAACATTGTTCTGCTGAAGTTGAGCTGGTCAATTTGAATATTGGAAGTTGTATTTCTTTATCCTTAGTCTTTGGATAAAGCTGTTACATTTAAAGTCTAACATGGCATGCTATTTGGTCTTATTCATGTTCTTGTGCCTTGTGACTATTACAAAATTCCTCTTTTCTTTCCCAGTCTGAGTTTTTCTCTTATCAATTTGTGTGAATTCGTTTCTTCTTGGCTGAAACTTACAAAATCCTATGCTACATCCAACACATTTATGTTTAATCCATCAGTTGTTGTTTTCTCTTAAAAAATCATCAAAATTATTTTAACTCACTTAATCTTAGTTGTTTGACTAAGTTGGTGATACTTTTTGGTACACATAGTGAATTCACTGCATTGTGTTCAGAATTTCTTCACTTCAAGATTAACCTTTGAAAATTTCCTTGGAGTTTGGCTTGTTTACTTTTAATATAAATCTATTGAGTTTATGGTGCACTGAGTTCATTGGAATTCTCCCTTTGACCACTTTGGATTGTTAGTTATTGCTGCAACTTGCCTTCAACCAGACTTGTTTGCTATGAATCACACACTTGATCCTGAAAAGATTTTTGTTGAAAAGATTTTTCTTGAACTACTATTTAAAAAAAAATTTCTATTTTGCTTTGAATTGGTTACAACAGGGAAACAAGTTTTTATACCGAACTCTTGTGCTTGATCTATATTTACTTCAGTTGCACCTTGAAGACATCCATTAGTGTTGTGATTTTGAACCTTGTGAACCAATATCTGTTACTAGAACTAGTAAATATTTGCTAACTTCATTGTTCCAAGTATGTATGACCAGATCTAAAGAACAAGAAATTGTTCCATTGGATCAAGAAATAAATAATACTCTTAGAGCTTTAAGAAAAGGAAAAAGGAGTGAAGACACAAATAATTCAATTCCATTGTTGCAAGTACCATTTGAACAGTCCTTACACACTACATTTAGAGCATCTTCATCTAATTCATGTCATAACAGTGATACATCTGATTCTCAATCTGTATTGGGTGATTATATATTGATAATCATTTTGTAATGGAGCCCAATGAGGAAATACCCAGACAAAAAAAAAGCATGTAGATATACCCAGGGAGCATAATAGTGAATATATACCTAACAATATGGACAATAAAGATAGGAAAAGAAGCATAAGGGAAATAAATTCATCAAATGTTAATTACAACCCTTATGGCTTTTAAATTTTGATGTAAATTTTTAATTAAAAGGTCATTTGATAGGTGCTTTACATAAATTCTTTAGCAATGTAGCTGAAGTCCTCATAGGCACCTTCAAAGTCTACATATGGTCTGCTCTACAATAAAACCACCTGGAGTTAGATTAGATGATGTTTTAAGTAAAGCCTTCTTATTTTCTATGGATGCCAAAGCTAAGGAATGGCTCTATATCTCCTACAACACTTTGCCACTCTAATATGGGAGCAGTTAAAGAAAGCATTCCTAGAAAAATATTTTCCAGCTTCAAGGACTGCTAAAATGAGAAAGGAAATATATAGCATTCAACAAGATATGGGGGAGAGCCTCTTTGAGTATTAGAGCATATTTTTAGCCCTCCTAGCCCGCTGTCCACATCATCAAATTACACAATCCCACCTGGTACAACATTTCTATGATGGATTACTGGACCATAGACAGTCAACCTCCTTTCTTTCCAGACTTCTTACTAATTTCCTCAACCATGTTTACTCATCAATTTTTCATTATCTCCATTCCACTATTCCCCTATCACCCCCTCAAATCAGGGAGCTGCAAACTCACAGGCTAAGTCTAGTTTTTCTTTTGATCAGTACACTCACATCTATCATCTTTGGACCACTACAACTCTAGCACACAAGGGAGTCTTTTGTGCCCAAGACCAAATGAGCTTCATCCTCCCTTTCTCTTCGGTCACCTCAACTCTCTCTCACTCCATCATGATGTGTGGCTAATGGTGGAGTCTGATCTGTTACTTGATGTGAAGCTCCCTAAGGCCAGCTGGACTTCGCCATAACCTCTGTTCACAATCGCTAGCCACAACTCTTCCTTCATTTCTATCTTTCGTACTCGTACACGTTGTCACCATCGAAGTTGGCCATGATGATGAGTAGGATCCAGGACGCTGTCGTTGCTATAAAGATCCACATGTCCAACTAAGCGATCACCTTCCCAGGAGTTTGACTGAGCCAGAGCTTCAACTTAGAAATGGGTTCTTTGTATCTCATAAATGTTCTTCATAGACTCATGTTTTTATGTTGGATTTAGCAGCTTGTATGAGATTTTATACTCTATTTAGTACTCATTTTCTTCATTATCTTGCACATCTTGAGTGAATTGTATTAGTTCAGAGATTACCTTCTTGATTTAGATTAGCTTTATCTGATCTTGGAATGATATTGTTTTAGATTGAATGTTGTAAATGACTCATTGAGCAATGTTGATCAACAATGTTTTTGGAAGCAACTAAACATTTAAATGGATATATGGTTATGGGATAATGAGGGAATAACTAGTTTTCTGGTACAAGGATTCATAAAAATGTGGAAGTCAATCAAGGCAGAGTTATAATTCTTGGGAAGAGTTATTGTCATGAATCTATTTTCTTAGTCACACTTTGCTATATCTCAATCTGATTGGTAGGAAAAACAAAAATAAACAATAGTATAGGTAGAGGTTTTGATTCAAATCATTGATAGAAGCAATTTCATCTTTCAATTTGCTGAATTAACTACTAAATGATTACACAAAGATATTTAAGCTACTTAGAGATCGACCTTAAGGTTGTGCCACTAATTGCATAATTTTGAGTATTAAATTTGACCTTTAATCGACTAGAGATCACACCCCAACCGATAATCCACATGCGTAGTTGACACAATTCCTAGTCTAAAACCAAGATTCAATCTTCTCATACCTAACCATAAGAGAAAATCGTGTTCTTTTACCAAAAACAATAAACCCACACTTTAAAATTTATAGATAAGAGGAATCAATTACATGCAAAGCTTGATACTAAAAAATAGGAATCAGTTACATGTAAAGCTCGATATTAAAAAATAAATCTTCAACATTGCTTATTACAGGATTTAATTAGTAGAATCTCTCATTTACCGCTTATTCATAAACTTTATTCATTCCCCACGAACCCAAACTGACAGAGACGAAGAGATTTGAGCATAGAAGAAGGTCCAAGAGACTTATTTGAACCTGGAATGAAGCTTACAGCACCATTGGCCTCTTCCTCTAGTGATTTTCACGGCTGCTACGCACTCTTTATATACTAAGTTCTCTCTCGACTCTACCCTGTTTCTGAGTCAGGGAAGAAGAAATGAAATGAAGGGCAGGCAGACGCCGAGATTTTAAGGGTTTGGGAAAAATTACTATTCTAACTTTACACACTCTTCATGTTTACATTATGTCCCATTTTTTCTCAATTAGACACTGTAGCCTATAAAATTGCTCCATAAAGATGTTTGGACAAAATTTATCTCTTCCCTATTTTTCTTAAACTTAAATGAAAATAGGAATAAATTCCGAAAAATAATTTTTGATCTAATAATTTATTTTTGACGCATCTTTACACTCTAAATAGGCTTTCCAAGCCTCAATTATAGCATATAGGGCTATAGTCAAATTTTTGGGATATTACATTTTGTTCATTTGATTAATGCTTGAGATGGTTGGGTTGAATGTAGAATTTGAGTAAAACTATTAAGAATTTAAAGTTTACATAATGAATCAATGGTTTTGTTGGCAAGATCAAGATGTATTTGTTAACGTTATATGGTCACACTAGGATGGGAACTTGAAAATTTGTTTTTATTATTTGTAATAAGAGATTAAGTAATTAATAGAATCAAACATTTATTCTTCGTTTGAGAAAGCTTTTATAAGTACTCTTTGAATTCTAGATTAACATATATATATTCATTAAAAGCATTTAGAGAGGAAATTATTTTAATGTTACAAATTGCAAGGAGAGAAATAATCCTAGACTCTAAAAATCATCTTTGAAGTTAAAGAATTAATTGTCTTTATTATTCTGTAGTTTTAGAAATTAGTTTTCAAAATTATCATTTGACATCAAATCTTTGTTTAGCTTAACTTAATTGAGCACACTTAACATTTTGAGTGGTTCATATTTTTAAATAAATCTTTATGGGAACGATACTTTCTTACCACTTTATTACTTAGAGCAACTCGTGCACTTGTGTTACAAATAAAGACCATATGGAGCGAGTATTGCATTTTGCGGTTTTCCGTCTCTTGGGTTTTGAGCCAAGTTTTCTACGTGCATAAAGGACACAGGTCAACACAAAAATCCACCAAGTATACAGAAGAAATCAAAAGGTGATGGAAGGAATAAAAAGAAGAGAATGGAGGAAGTACCTCAAAAGATTATGGACGACTTAATGGAGGCAAAAGAACAAGGTATAGAGAAACAAGATGAAGGAGGTAGCAAAATACCTCATGGAAAAACAAAGATGCTATCCTACAAATAGTCACTTATGTGGTTCAATGGATTAGCAAGTGAAAGTTACCCTTTAGAGATAAATGACCTCTTATTTGAGGAAGAGGAAATCTTTTGGGAAATGACTGAACTAACTAAGGAAATCAAACATCTCAAGAGAATATATTCAGTAATGCCTTTACTCAGGAGGAACACAATGATTAGAGTAAGACTTGGAACTTTTCCTTATTTATCACTACATTTAGGAGAAGATTCAACCTCTACATGCTCAAATCTCATCTAACCAAGTTATAGGGTACATCTAAGATATAACTGATAAACTTTCCAAATAATTACTTTGTGGTGAAATTCGCTAACAAAGATCAATGGAAGCATCATTACAGAAGGATTCTATATGGTGTACCCCAGTTATCTTTCAACATTGTGTCTTAGTTCAAAGGTGGACACCTATTTTGATCCTTTCAAGAATTAACTAAGCGTATTGTCACCTGAGTTCATATTTCTAATACCATAATGCATTTTTGCAATAGTCATTGTATAGCAAGATTGGGGGAAAGGATTGGGAAGCCTCTTAAAGTAGACTTAAATACTCTATCAAACATTACCAGCTCCATGGAAAGAGTAGAAAGAGGCAAATATGCAAGACTTTGTGTGGAGCTAGACTTATAAAGGGCCATAGTACCAAGCATGATTGCTACTGAGGAGTGTTTTAATGTTGAATATGAGGGCTTGATGTAATATCTGCATATTCCGGTAATTGGAAATAAAGGCTAAACCAATAGTTATGGGTTGAGTTAAGGCCCATAGATAAGAAATATAGAAAAGGAAAATGCCTATGGATAAGGAAGATCACGAGTGATGAAGTCCCTAAGTCCTGAGAATTCTAAGTAGAAATGACTAAGGGGCAAAATGGTCATTTGGCCTAAATAATAAGGGCAAAATAGTCATTTTCAAATTAAAAAGGCATAGGATGTAAAATGTCATCAAATAATAAGGATATTTTGGTAATTTGGTCAGTCATAAAAAAATCAAGTTGACCAAAAATGTCAAAGTCAACCAAGGGTAAGGTTGGAATTAAGAAAGAGTAGAAAAAGTGATGGCATTTTGACAATTAAAAGAGAAGTAAGAAATGTTGTGGCATTTTCGTAAATATGTGGAAAGTAAGAAAGAGAAAGGAATGCAAGGGCATTTGTGTAATTAAGGATTATTAGAGGACTAAAGGACTGAGAAGTAATTATTTGAGGTAGTAGGAGTCCTCAAACGCCGGAGACCCGAACTGAGAAAAGTTTAGTTGGGTCTTAAAGTATTTAATAAAATTATTACTCAGCATCCGGTGTGGGTAGTTTCGAAGTACGGAGAATAACAGTGCTCGAAAGCCCTGAAAAAGAATTTTCTTAGAAAATTAATTATGTAAAATTCGGGAAGAATTTTGAGAAACGGAAAAGGGCTGGAGTATCAGGGAAAAATATAGAAATTTTCCATGCCCTTAAGACAAATTGGCCGCCCGAAGCACATTTTACGGTGTTGCACGCAAATTGAGAAATCCTGACGGGTTACGAGGAAAACCCGGGGATGCTTTGGGCTAAGGTATGACGCCACCTAGGCAAGGAGGCCTAGGGAATGGCACCATATGAGAGAGAAGGTCCCCGTAAAAGTAAAAAGCTCGTTACCCAACTAAAGGCTACTTTACGGAGGCTTAGGGAATGGCGCAACATGAGAGAGAAAATCCCCAGAAAAGTAAAAAGGTCGTTTCCCAAATAAAGCCTAGTTTACGGAAATGCATGCCACCGGATCAAGTAACCGGAGAGCCAGTAGCCTAACCAAGTCTTGAAGGCCAAGCTAGAGAGTAATAATTAAAGCTTTATGAGAACCACAAGAGCTTGACACTTGGCATAATCTCTTCCATTCAAGAGCAGAACTTGCTCCCCAAGTTTTAATCACATCCATTCATCTTTCGAGAAGGCTTTTAAGTGACTAATCCTCTCCATTTTGCTCTCAAATCCGTCCATCCTCTCTCTCTCTCTTCATGGTCATATTTTTCTCTCCTTCCCAAGCTCCCAAAAATGCTATCTTCAAGCAAGAAGAGAAGGAAGAAGTGCTCACACTCAAGGTAAAGTCCCAAGCACCCAAACCAACTTGAGACTTGCAACCTCTTTCACCTTTCTGATGGTTTGATTCCTTGAATGAGTCTCTCTTTTTGAAGATGAGAGGCTAGGGTTTTAAAAGGTGAAAGTGGAAAATGAAAGGTTTTAAGAGGTATTAAAGGTTGCAAGCTTCTCTTTAAGTTGTCAAGAGTACTTTAATGAAAGTTGTTGTTATTTTGGTTGTTGTTAGGAGTTGTTGTTGACACTTTGGAAACCATAAGTTTATGGGGAGGTTCTGTTCATGTGAGGTCATGAAAAGGGAAAATGTGTTTGAGTATTTTGATGCTTGAATCATGATTTGAAAGCAAGAATACACAAGCATTCATGAGCAAAAGTTGAAAAATCTAAAACCCTTCTTTTTCTGTTTTTTTAAAAATCTGTAAAAATTAGAAGGAGTGAGATTTTGATGATTCTAATGCTTCCAATGGCTTCAAAATGAAGTTTTGTGTAGTGTAAAAATAAGAAAGGGGCTTGAGAAGCATTAAGGGCCATAAAAATCAAGTCTCAAAGTTGTAAGGGTCCTTTAAGGGCAATAAAAGATTTATTGCGTTTTTGCAAGTTTTCTTGCATTATGATGATTGGATATTCATATGGATATTATGATATGATCTTTAGGAAGTTGAGACCTTCAAGAGACCATTTAGAAGGTTATTCAAGAGAGCCCTAAAGTGAAAAAGGAAAAGCTAAGATCTTGAGGTAGCAAGACTACTAAACTAAACTTATGTTTTATGAAACTTTGTTGTAAATGGTGCATGATTTTTGCGATGAATGAAGTGAATGATATATGCTCTTGATTGCTATGGCCATTGATAACCCTAGTCGTGGGGCTTTCAAATTAAAACTAAGCTAGAATGCAATATAATGGCACTAACCTAGGTCGATCTCTAGTGGAACCTATATTGAAATACTAAATAATCTAGCATAAATAACAAATTAACCAAGAAGTATTAAATGTTTTTTATCTAATTAAACTAAATAGGTGAATTTGAACTCTATAAAGTGAATGTCCTAGGTGATTGAATCCACTAACCTTCCTTGTCCAATTTTTAATATTGAGCTCTCTTTTTAACTAAGCACAAGGACTAGTAAAGACCCTTGCTAATCAATATTCCTAACCTTTTAAAATAATCTAAACCTAGACTCAATTAATCAATTAGGAATATCTTAAGTGCTTAGCTTGCGTTAGATTTATAAAAGATCCTCTTTACATCCAATTAATTCCTAGAACCCTAGAAAATCAATTGATTTCAAGAGAATAAAGGAAAGTAATTGAATAACAATAGAGCTATAGTCTAATCACAATCCAAAGTACCAATCTAACACAAGTATTACAATCCAAATTACATCAACCGATAATAATCCTCTTTCATACATACAAATCATAACATCTAGCAACCTAGAATTACAATTTGCACATACAAAAAATTGGAAAGTGAAATGAAAATTTAGAGAACTCCCCTAATTGTTCAAGGACTCCGGTTAGCATCATCATCACCATCGGACAACTGATTTAGCTGCTCATGATTGAAGAACCAAGTCCATTGAAATCTGGAATCTCTATAGCCTCGGTGAGAGGAGTGCAGCGCAGACAAAGCTACGAATGGTGCTGACGCAATAGGACAGTGAGCAACGTTTCTGTTCAGCGGTGTGAGTGATGCGAATGGACGAAAGGAGCAGAGGATCGAAGCAACGTCTCGAGGCAATGGATTAAAGGCTTGGAGATTTATTAATGGATGATTCGAGGGATCAGGGAGTAGCGTCCAAGTGAATATGGGTGTGAATTCATTATCGCCCCTGTTTGTGCCGCTGCTTGGAATTGATGTGGCTGATTAATGAATGAGAGTTGGCGGTGGCTTGGTGAAGCTCAGGAGCTGGGAGAGGTCGTTGGCGTGATGGAATCTTCAATGATGAACATCGGCGGCGTGTTTTTCTCTCCTACCCCTATCGCGTTGTGCGTGTGTCTATGAGTGTGTGCGTCAGAATGGATTGGGGCCCGAGTCTGTTCTCTCTCTCTCTGTGTCTTGGCAGCTTGTGGAATGATGGATGAATAAGGATGGAATAGGGAGGTGTGTGATTGGTCTGGTATTATTTGGCCCAATACATTAATGGTTCCAAGATGAATTGCAGCTGCTGTGTGTGTGTAATGAGATATTGGGAGGAATTGGATGGACCATGTGGCTTGTGATGGAATTAATGGAGAATTCCATCAATGCACAGGTGGCGGCTTTGGGGTCCTGGAATGATGCTGTCCTCTTTTGGCCTACCCTCCGTGACCTCCTCCCTGATTCCATGATAATGAATGGATGAATATTAGGTTGAAGAATGAATGGGCCGAACGGGGGCTGATTCCTACTTGCCCAAGATGAGACAAAAATGAATGAACCCAATAATAATAGTGTGGGCTTCATGAATGCATAAAAAGCTTTCTCCATGTGGCTTTCTTCCCTTTGTCTGCTAGTGAATATCTTGGGCCAACTCTAATGTAATGGTCTTGGATTAAGTCCAATTGATAATTGTTAGACTTAGCCCAATGATGTT
>JANTPZ010104513.1:0-19873 GCA_025593235.1 Vachellia pachyceras
TGAAATATGAAGGTATTTCGGTAAGTGTGAGCGATTGAATTGCAAGGGTATTATGATCATAAAGCATGGCATCCCAGGAGTCTTTAGAGGTGCTATTATTGAGAGTATTCTCAATGCTAAGGATTTCCTTACCGAAATTGAAAAGTGCTTTGTAAAAGCGATAAGGCAGAAACAAGCACGCTTTTGCAACGCTTTATTTCTATGAGGTATAAGGGGTAAGGAAATTAAGAGAATACATTATGGAAATGTCCCACAGAGCTACAAAACTTAAGGAATTAAAACTTCAGCTATCTGAGGACCTTTTGGTACATTTAGTTCTTATTTCTCTTCTTGTACAATATAACCAGTTTAAGGTCAGTTATAACTGAAAGAAGGAAAAAATGACTCTGAATGAGTTCACATATTATCTTGTGCAAGAGGAAGAGGGATTGAAACATAATAGCTCTCACAGTGCCAATATGGCTAGCACCTCTAGAGGGAAGGGCATAAAGAGAGTTTTCAGAGACTGCAAATGGTTATGTTCAAAGAAACCCATTAAGAATCATGCTTCTGCTTCTAACCCATTAAAGAATACTCATAATAAGGTAAATGGGAGAATCATTAAAGATTGGAGCCTACATTTTGAACAGAGTACCAACTAAAGCAACTACTAAAACACATTATGAGTTTTAGATAGGCAAAAAGCCTAGTCTAAGACAGTTTCAGATTTGTGGTTATCTAACTAAAGCAAGGCCCTATAAGCCACAGGAAAAGAAATTGGACCCCAAAATAGTAAGCAGTTACTTTGTTGGATATTCTGAAAGCTTAAAGGGTTATAAGTTTTATGATCTTACTCTTAGGAATATTTTTGAAACGGGAACTATACGTTTCTTTGAGGATGTTGAGCTTGGAAGGAAGAATAAAGTAAGCATCACTTTTGAGAAAGAATTGACCTCTATTACTGAGTTGAATCCATCAGTTGCTTCTAAAAACATAGGAATTCTAATACCGGTTGTGATTGAATAAGTATATCCAGAACCTTTACATAGTGATGTTCAGGTTGAAATTCCTCCTGTACAGGTTGAAGTTCCTTTAATGGAAACTCAATAGCCTCAAGAAATAATGTTAGGACTATCCACATGAGAAAGGAGAAATACAATTTCAGATGATTACATTGTCTTCCTTTATGAAAATGAGGAAGAAAATGGTGTGATGGAAGATGATCCAATCAAATTCCAACAAGCAATGCAAAGCTCCAACTCTCAAAAGTGGATTGAGGCGATGAATGAGAAGTATAAGTCTATGCAAGAAAATAAGGTTGAGGATCTTGTCCCTTTGCTGAAAGGTGCAAAATTCGTTAGTTGCAAATGGATATTTTAAACCAAAAGGGATGTAAATGATAAAGAGGAAAGATTTAAGAATTCTCTTGTTGCAAATGGCTTTACTTAAAAGTAAGGGATTGACTTTAAATATCCTTTCTCCCCAGTTTCTTCGAAAGTCTCTTTTACAGTAATCACAGCACTAATCGCCCATTTTGATATTGAGCTACATTAGATGGATGTTAAGACTGCATTTCTCAATGGTGACATTGATGAGATGATTTATGTAGAGCAACTAGAGAACTTTGTGTTCATGGTTTGCAAATTAAAGAAATCCATCTACGATCTCAATTAAACTTCCTGTCAATGGTATCACAAATTTCATCGGGTAATTATCTCATTTGGTTTCGAGGTAAATCCTGATGATCATTGTGTATATCGTAAGGTTAGTAGGATTAAGTTCATATTCCTGGTTTTATATGTTGATGACATATTGCTTGTCGCCTATAATTCGGTCTTGTTGCAGCAAACCAAGAAATTTCTATTAAATAATTTTGAAATGAAAGATCTTGGTGAGCTTCCTTTGTATTTGGAATCCAGGTTCACTGAGATATAAATCGAGGTGTTCTTAGATTATCACAAAGGAGTTATATTGATAAGGTGTTTAAGAGGTTCGGCATGCAAGATTATAAACTAGGTGAAACCCATATTGCTAAGGGAAAAAAATTTAGTCTCAAACAATGCCCTAAGACAACACTTAAGATTAAAGAAGTAAAGATTCCTTACTCTTCAACTGTTGGGAGTCTTGTGTATGCTCAAGTATGTATGCGATCAGATCTCGCGTTCGTTACTGGAATGTTAAGCAGATATATGAGTAACCCGGATATGTACCATTGAAAAGTAGCCAAACGGGTTATGAGATATCTAAAGAGAACAAAGGATTACATGTTCATGTATCGTAGATCAGTTGGAGATCATTGGGTATTTTGATTCTGATATATCACGATGGATGCCAAGATATTAAGAAATCCACATCAGGCTATGTCTACATGCTAGCTGGTAAAACCATTTCTTGGAGCTTCCTCCCTTATGGAAGCAATGCATGTAGCAGTTTGAAAGGCATCCAACATTGGAATATGGCGTGCAACCTTGTCACTGGGCTGTAAATTGTGTAAAGTATTGAAAGACCATTAAAGCTATATTGTTACTATAGCGACAGTCTTGTATTCCAATAATTAGTCATTAAGGATAGGATGCAGAATGGACAGTTTTCTATCGAACACGTCGAACATACTCCATAATTGTTGAAACCCTAACAAAGAGAGTAATACCCAAGGTCTTTCATTAGCACATATCTCGGATAGTTGTGTTTTATGATAAGGATATCCTAGTTTAGTGGGAGTATGTATTTGGTGTTTGATTTCATGAAAGTTTAAGCATTTATTCTGATATGAAATAAAGTTATTCAGTTTTTCCGTTAAAGTTTTCAGCTAAAGTTTGAATTCATGTCACTATTCTGCATGATTAAGGTTGATCTCACTAAGGAGGATCAGTTGGAAAATAGGCATGTACAGATCACATTCATGAAATTTTCCATGCATTATATCCATGATTGATCTATGTCATTTGGTTGTGTTCATATATGTGATAATTCTGGGATTTAGTTATGTGCAATACGACGAAGATCCTGATTGGTTCTATGTGGATGCAATCAATGGACCAGATTGTTTAGAGAATAAATAATGGCAATATTGTGCGCATAAGGTTTTACACATTTAAGTTATAGATGTGCCCCAGTGGGAGATTGTTGGAATAATTCAACAATGGGCCACATATTACACTTATATGTGGGTGCCGTTATTTCTTATCCCGCCCCAATTTATAAAGTAGTCCAATAAGGTTTAAGGAATTATGTGGGCTCAATTAGGTGTCATGGACCAATATATATTGATGCCCAATTTACTTGCCCGTATTCATTGATGGGCTGAATACTGGGTCCCCTACAAATATAGGGCTATGATCCCTGGGTTAGCTAAGGGTAATCATATCGTCTTGCTTCCCCATCTGCAGACGGTTCTCTCTGGTCCCTAGTGATAACCTGGTTGATCTTTCCCTTCCGTCATATGCATCCCTTTCGTCACACGCTTCCATGGATCCAAGTACGCTTCCGCAATGCTCTAGATTATTCCATTGAACTTGTATGCTCCAGTAAATCCCAACATTATGTGCTTAGCAATAAAAATATGAAATAGTTTTATGATTCCATTCCTAACCCTACACACAATAAAACATGATCTAGTTTATTCATAGTTTTATGATTACATCCCTAACTCATGTTTGTTATGAATTTTATATTACTCTCTCCCGTTCAATATATAAGATATTGTTAATTAACTAATCTATATAAGCCAATGAATATTAGTTGAGTTATTTAATGTGTTTTAAATCGATAAAACTTACCTATTATTTTACCCTTATTAAAGAATGTTATTTTTAAATATACATTTACAATTTGTCACCTTTCCAACTCCCCCACCCCCCCCCCAGAGTAGAAGCAAAAAGTAATCGTTAATCACCTTGTCAACCTCGACCAAACTTTCCTCATTTAAGACTTCTTATATATTGGATATATTTTGATTGCAGTAGTGCTTTTTCCACCAATCATCATAGTAACGTCAATGTTACTTGTTACCAATGTATGGGAAAGAATTTGCGTTTCTACAATTAATTTATACGTTCAATTCCCAAATTTCTTTTTATTTTTATTTGTTTTTCCTCTTTTTCTTTGGGAGTTATGAACAAGTGGGCTGGGTTTAGGTGCTCATCACACATAAATGGGAAAATAACACACAGGTCCCAAATAAGGGAATTAACTACAAAATGATCCTAAAGATTCAAAAAATTATTATGAGGTCCCAAGAGTAGCTGCTGAAGTTGTTAATAAAAGCTGCTGAGGTTATTCATGACAACCTCAGCAGCTACTCTTGAGACCTCATGATAATTTTTTGAATCTTTGGGACCATTTTATGATTAATTCCCTTATTTGGGACCTGTGTGCCATTTTCCCCGCAAAAATCTCCATTGTCCAAATTTAGATTGTGCAAATTTAAAGTTTTCAATTTTCAAATTTTAAATTATTAATTTATATATTAAAATAACAAAGAAAACTTACTCTTAATTAAATAACCTATCCCCCCTTTCTTGGTTTCCCAACTTTACAGACAAGAATGCTTCAGCACTTCGATATTTGTTCAAGTGAAAGTGATAGCAACAAGCTAAAGCAAAGGCCATAACGCGTTGTGTTAAATATTTTAGCCTATTTTTTAATTTTTTTTAAAAGGGTTCAATTTATTTGTTAATAAAAATATACTTTCTCTGATGCAAAGGATTAAAGGTTTGTACCCACAATTTGGAATTGAAAAAGAGTATTCAGAGGATATAATATGACTTACGTACTATCCGTTGAAGAAGAGGCTACAGGTTCAAACGTGTCTCTCTTTGACTAACCCCACCATTCAAAGGTATCTTTCCGCATTTTTTTCCTGGTTTTATTGATTGATTGATTGATGATGATGATGATGCTGGTTGCTCCACGTTTAAAGGATTCTTCCCCTCCTCCTCCTCCGGAAAGAAAGAAAGAAAGAAACGATTCATTGTTCCAACCCTCCAATACCTTCGAAGATTCCATGGATTTGGTGAATGAGCCTTCGAGCCTGCAGGGTAAACCATTATTCTTTTTCTTTTCCAACAATCCAATTCATTTTAAGTGTGAAGCCATTCCCTACCTGTATATCGTTGTATTTGTGTTCTTGCTGTAGTCTATGTAACCTATTGTGTTTAACATCTTTGTTATCTTCAGTGTAACTTCAATGATCCGGACAGCAAAAGTGGCTGATAATATGGATTTTAATCGAGTACAGCTTGCTATATGCAGATATATATTGAAGGGGCTCAGTTTTTTTTTGCCAGTCAAATGCTAAAATTGAGTCTGTGGCTGCCGT
Organism: Vachellia pachyceras; assembly: GCA_025593235.1. Classification (NCBI taxonomy): domain Eukaryota; kingdom Viridiplantae; phylum Streptophyta; class Magnoliopsida; order Fabales; family Fabaceae; genus Vachellia; species Vachellia pachyceras. The sequence goes on from JANTPZ010104513.1 coordinate 5,300, forward strand.
AATGGTTCTCAGCGGGTCCCTGAAGCTGCCGTTATGAGTGCTTCAAGCAATTCTCTACCTATCACTACAAGTCTACAACTTTTCGAACTCGCTTTGTTGAACAAGTGCACAAGCAGGTGATTGAATCATTTTAAAGCAAATTGCATCTTGATTCTTTAATGATGACCCCAATAGCTTTATGGATACTTCACTGTCGTGTTCTTTCCGATCAGTTATATATGTATATATATGTCTGCCTTTTTCATAGTTTACTTCACTTAATAGGATAAACCTTATTGTTGTCGTTCTTAATATTCTGGTATGTAGACGACAATAAGTGTAATCAAGTGTGTGTATAGTCATGAACCCATAATCGGAGCATTTCTCATCATGCTAGGTAGGAGAAAAGAAAGTTCCTTCACTATTCTGTAATGCCATTTGTTTCACCATTTGATTAGATGTAATCTATTTATTTGAATTCATTAGTATTTTAACTTTCGATATTTAAATATCGTGTACTCTCTCCCCTCTTTAATATAAGATCTACTTTAATGAAAAAAATTGAACCACAAAATAAATTCTATATTAAAAATTGAATGAAGTATATTACTCTTTGAGCAATTAATGGATATACTAATTGTTCAATATACCACTTTTTTCGTCGTGGTTGTGGATGTGGTAAACAAACAGTTTGATCTAATATATAATTCCCATGCTTTTCCTGCGCAAAAAGAGATGAAACAGATAAACAAAATATTAGAGGGAATCTTGTGTGAGAACTCCAACATATGTGCCGGACTGCAATTTATAATGACCCTTGCACGTATGTTATTGGGTTTTGAATATATGGAGCCAGATTTTTATTTATTTTAGAAGCAAAATATTTGATTTGTAATTTTATATTTGTACTTGCATGCATTTTTTATTTAGATTTTTATTTATATGCAAGACGAATGTTTGTTACGCTCTCGCTTTGTGTATTTGTTTATCAGAATGGAACTAGCCCTCCTTGGAAGCTTAAGCCTCCATTTCTCCCTTACTATTAAACGTTGGTTATATATTTAAGAAAGAAAACAACTTTTGCTTTTCACTTTCCGACTGCTTTAGCGTCAAAAAGCCAAAAGCATATATTGCACAAGTCCACTAAGCTATCTACTAGAATTTAGCATGGAGTTAAGAGGGAAAAACCCACTTGGCTGATTCCGTGCAGAGCAAATGAAGGAATTCGGACGTATGTGATAAATCAAACATAGACTGCAGATACCCACACAGAATGATCACAAGAGTATATCTGAATATGATACACAACAAAAGCACGGAGGAGAGGAATGAAGGTTTCACAGAGGGAGAGAGGAAGTTTTTCTCGGGAACAGAGAGCAAATGTTCTGAATGATCTCACGTATCCAGTTATTCCTCAGATAAAGGGATACAGAAAAACCGTTCCCGCTTTTCTCCTTCTCAACTATTCCCATGTAAATATTGATTTAATTTTCAAATTTACACTTTTGGGAAATATTACAACTTCGCTCTCACATGTTTAATCATTAATGCTTTTGCCCCAAAACACATTTTTTTGGGCCTAATCCTTTAGGCCTAATCCAACAAGGGTGGATTAACCCATATTCCAACATCTCCCACTTACACTTGGTGGATTAAGAATCATAGGCCTCGTCTTTCTCCATTCTTCCTTTCATACTAGGTTCGCATGACGTCTTTTAGATGTTTGTACTAGAAATCCCTTTCATAAGACCAGCACAAGACAATCTTTCTTCGTGTAGCTTGAATTTTGTATTATGCCTCATATGTTCTAGATTCAACCAAAAATACACTTTCATTTGACGAATCTAATCCCTCTCAAGTTAGTATAAGACTTAAATCGTCTTTCTCATATACGTGGTGTCTACACTTATGAAATTACAAAGTTGATATCATAAGGGACATGTCATAGACACCAGTATAGTTGTGCATTTTTCAGGTAATCTTCCTTACGCCAATATATCATTTTGATATACATCAACCGCTTTCTTAACAGAGTACCTTGTATTGCATCTATTATGATAGTAGGATCTACGTTAAGGTAGCAGTCATTGAAGTATACCTCCATGATAATGTCAAAGTCAAATGACATAAATAGAAAATATTAATTTCTTGGGACTCACACATCAATGAAGGAGGGATCCATTCACTTGCTTCCCTTTTTGCTGTTCTATAACACATGTGGTATGAATCACATGCTACGGTGTTTCTCTTATACTTTAAGAGCGTACGTCGTTTTGATACTTATTATCAACACTGTACAAACTTTTAGTCTAGATGTTCCCAACATCTAAACCCAAATTCTTCCTCCTCCCATATCTCATGTGACGTCACTATTGAAGAATTTGTTCTCTGGCAATAGGCATCATAGGAGCGGGTCCCCATAATTTGATCCATATTTTATATGTATATACATTGGATCTCATCTCGACACGCTACACAATTGTCGATGCGACATAATTTGTATTTCTTCTTTACTATATTAGCATTCCTGCTACCTTACTAGTGAATACAAATGTCTCATCTATGCATACTTCTCCTGAGTATCAAAGGCGGTACCTCATGTGAGAGAGTCTACCTCACCTGCTTGTACGACATACTAGATATTGTATACTTATACACAGACACATGAATTTAATCACAAATTCAATATACAGTGTATGTAATTTTACATTTTCCGCATACTAATGGCCCTTACATGTTTCTCAAACATTTCTTTGGCTATTGGTTTAGTTAGGAGATCTGTGACTATACTCTTGGTCGAAATGTGTTATACATTAATCACTTTCTGTACTACATAATCTCTCACAAAGTTATACTTAATATCAATGTGCTTTATCTTGCTATGATATTTGGGGTCTTTTGTATATGCTATGGCTACAGTATTATCACAATATATTAATACTGGATTTGTACTCTTATTTCCAAATCCATAGTGTTCAATAAATCTTTTCAGCCATATAGCCTCTTGCACTGCCGCAGTGCAAGCCACAAACTCAGCTTCCAATGAATGCAGGCTATGCATGTTTGCTTCTTGCTACTCTAACTTATGGCGCCATTATTTAGCAAGAAGGTATAACCTGAAATTAACATTCGTTCAACTTCGTCTCCACCTACATCATCATTTGAGTATCCAACAAGCCGCAAATCACTTCGTTGATAAGTTAGAGCATAATTTGTTGTGCCCTTTAAGTATCGTAGAATCATTTTCATAGCTTTCCAATGCCATTCGCCTGGATTTGACTGAAACCTACTTACCAATCCAACTGTGAAACAAATATATGATCTTGTACACATCATTGCATATATTAGACTTCCAAGGGCACTAGCATAAGGAACTCTTTCCATTCATTTATTAGCTGACTCAGTTTTGGGATACATTTCAAGATTCAGGCAAAATTCAGTAGCTACTGGGGTGTCTAAGGGATGCAGTCACTCATATTAAATCGCTCGAGAATTTTCTTAACGTAAAGAGATAGAATTCTCTTTGAGCGATCCCTTTGGATTTTAACTCCAAGTATGTATTCTGCTTTTCCCATGTCTTTCAACTCAAAATTCGATAGGCTATTTCCGGTTAATAGTATATCGTCTACATATAGTGACAACATCACAAAGCTATCATTAGACGTCTTAATGTAGACACAGTGGTCTTCTTTAATCATTTCAAATTGTATGAGGTTATCACTCTGTGAAACCTTAAGTACCACTGTCTGGATGATTGCTTCCGTTCATAAATGGACATTTTGAGCTTACACATTAACTTTGCTCTCTAAGCCTTTCTTTGTAAAACCTAATGGTTGTTCTATATAGATTTCTTCATCTAAGTCTCCGTTTAGAAATGCAATTTTCACATCCATTTGATATAACTCCAAATCTAAACTATTTACTATTGTCAGAATTAGTCTTATTGAATTAAAGCGTACAACATGTGAGAAGGTGTCCTTGTAATCGACATCTTCCTATTGTATATACCCCTTCACTACCAGATGTGCCTTCATGTACTTGTCAATTGATCCATCCACTTTCCTTTTGTATTTTGAGAATCCACTTGTTCCCAATGGTCTTTCGACCTTTTGGTAGATTAACAAGTTCCTATATTTGATTCTGTTTCATTGAATCAATCTCTTCTTCCATTACTTTCTTCCATTCATTCTTGGTAGGGCACGATAAGGCTTCTTGTACAGAACATGGCTCATCATCTCCATCCGGATGACCATGAGTGCTTCCCCCTCTATGGGGAAATGCCTCTTGGGTACATTTCCCTTGTCATTGCTTCTTGTAGAGACATCTTGTCTCTTTCGTTTCTTTTGTCTTAGCTAAGGGAGAGCACGGAACCCGCAACCAGCATAGCTCGCCCAGACCTGCGAAAAATTCCCCGGATTGGGCCCGCCTGATGGTGGCCCGTTATGGGAGGGTAAAAAACCCACCCATATAATAATTCATGGGCGGGCTACGGGCATACCAACGGGCTGCTCGTAGCCCGACCTTATATATTTTTTTTAAAAAAATGAAGAAGCATTAGCTTTGAAAGGCCCAAAGTTTGAGGCCCAAATATCCAGCTGTCTGCCCCTTGCCCACAATCCATATGATGCTTCCAAACAAATATCACTCATATGCTCCCAGCTCCCGTGCATCCGTGCCCTAGATTGATCGATTGAGATTCGCCTTTCGCCGCTACGCTACCGAGCTGAGCTGAGAGTTGATAGATCTTTCTCAGTGTGACTGCGTCGCTAACCTTCTTCTTCATTTTTGCTTTTGAGCAAATCTTCTTCTCTCTCCATTATGAGCGATCTATCAAAATCTGTTCTGGGTCAAATCTTCATATCTTCAGCCTCAAGGAGCTCAAGGAGATCACCCACAACTTCTGCAAATCCAGTGTTCTTGGGAAAGGTGGGTTTGGAAAAGTTTATAAAGGCTCATTGATTATAAGCTTAGGCCTGGTTTGGAACCTCAAGTTGTTGTTGTTAAGGTTCTTGATTCAGATAGCAAACAGGGACACAGAGAGTGGTTGGTGAGAATCATTCTCATCCTTTTTGCTCAAATTGATTCTCAGATGAATCTGAAAAAATTATGATGAAATTAATTGGTTGCCTTTCTTTGTTTTTTTTTCAGATGAAACCTGTCATCTACAGAGACATCAAAGCCTCCAACATCTTACTAGACATAGTAAGTTCCGTATTCACTATGAATCATATTTCAATTAGTCGACGTAAAGACTTAATATAATTCTCCATATTTGCTGGTACTTCTTTTTCGAGTCTTAGCTTTACAATCTTGAATTTTCATTGTTGGACATCTTAATTATCATATTCTCAGGATTACAATGCCAAGCTTTAATTAAACCAGTAAAACCCCTTGAAAGCCCAAATATAGCTCTGTCGAAGCTTAAAATTCAGGCTTCCCAAAAATTCTGTTGCAAAAGCCAATTTTCAGTAACCCAAAAGTTGTGATTATAAGTTTGTATACATGTATCACTTATTCTTTATTTCAATTTTAAAACAACATGTCACATGATTAACTTATGTTGTATCTCTCTGTGCTGTAACTGGTTTTAGTCTCATAGTAAGTATATATAGTTATATACATTTACTCATACCAGGCCCTATGGCTTTAGTGTTTCAAGTACTAATTACAGCAATCATTGGGGGGCGTATGCTTTTGATCTATTGATAACTGATAATTGTATTTTGGATTCTGTAGTTTGTACAACAATTTGGATTGGCTTCTGCACTTGAAACACTATGTAGGGCGTGGGCAAGCTTATGGAGCTGAATAATATAAGAAGTTTAGTGTTCAAATCCAAACTGGAATCTTTTGTCTTCTGCTATGCTGTATTCCCCTATCTTTCATGCTCTATTTGGTAATATGAGACACTTCAGATCAACTATAATGGCAGGTATTCTTCTTCACTAACATTCTTGGCGTTTCTCTATGTTTTTTCCTCTCGTTTTTATACGGGCTGCCCATTACTCGTTAAAACCCGCCCGTATATTCTTTAGCCCGTTTAAAAATTGTTAAATGGGTTGATGCAGGGGTAAGCCCGTGCCCATACCCGTGTAACTTTAACGGGTGGGCTACGGGCTGGGGCAAGGGCTGCCCAGCCTGCCCATTGCTCACCCCTAGTCTTGGCCTTCATAAAGGCTTTTCTGAGCCTTTTGATCTCCCACTCAGATAGATATATTGAGATGATTGGGATCATTAGATGGATCTTTATTTCCTTATTCTTGTTTCTCATAAAGAGATACCATTCAATCTATCTCTCCTCTGTCAGACAATTCACTTTTAAAAAATACGGCATCCCTTGATTCAATTTCAGTTACTATTACATCTTCGTTTTCACCAATGAAAACGTATCGTATCCTTTAAATTCTTTTGAGTATCTTATAAAGATACATTTCTTTCCTCTAGGACCCAACTTCCCATACTTGTTGGAATCGTCATGAATGTATACAGCCGACTCCCAGGGTCTTAAGATATTTAGATCTGGCTTGCGTTTTGTCAACAACTCATAGAATGTGTGTGACACTCCTTAATCTATACCTTTAGCTTCATTTAATATTGATTCAGAACCAAAGGGAAGCCTAAATTTGATCAAAAAATCCAAAAGGTTCAAATTAAAAACTTTCAACTTTTGAAAGTTACTATTCACAGCTTTTTGGACTAACTTTGAAAATTCATAACTAATTCTAAAAAAATAGAAATTGAGTGCTTCCAGTTTCTATTTGAAGCTTATAAGTTCCTCTATAAAGTAAAAATACTCATTGAATCATTAGCTTGCCCAATTGATACAGTTTAATGCACGAAAAAGTATTGTTCATTTGGCAATTTTTCATTTTTCCAGGTTTTTCAGTGATTTTCTTCAAACATTGGAACATCATAACTTTCTGTACAAAACTCCAAATCCAGTGTTTTTTAGCTTGTTTTAAATCTTGCAATGTCAACTATTTTTATGTAAAATTTCAGCTCATTTGGAGATCATTTACCTTGTTTCTAGATAGGTTAAAGTTAGGTTTTGAATAACTTTACTTTGATAAAAAGCCAAACTTTTCATTTTCAAACCTCATCCTTTTAAAACCCTAACTCCTAATTCTTTCTTAATCATGTTTGATCATACATTTAGGAGTTCTTAGCTATCATATATCAACCTGACATGTAGGGGTTCACATCACATATTACATAACGTAGGAAATTCTCAAAATGTCTACATAATTACAACATAATTCCATATACATAATTATGTCATATTCCTTGCTTTAAACTTCATAAAATTTCTCCTTACCCTTTGATGCACTTGTACCTAAAATGGTTAATGGGAAGGGTGAGATTCGAGGAATCCCAGTAGCAAACATTACAAACAATGCATGTAGGATGAATGCTAGTGCATGATATGCTTGCCTTACATAGGCTCATGTTCATATAATGAAACGTTGCGTGCTCAATGTTTTGTTAAATATACTTATGGCCATAGTAAAAATAAAAACAGAGCTTCATTCATTCATACATGCTTCACAAAATCTAGCAAAGCAATACAGCAATCAAGACATCACATAAACATCACATACATACAAGTAAGTAAGTTTACTACATTTTAGACTTTGCCTCCTCCTTTAGTACCTTGATCTTCTAACCATAGCTTTTTTTTTGTCACTTTATGGCCCTAGATAAGTAATGACATTATTAGAGTCATGAAAATTGAATGTCCAATGGGTCACATCTAAAGGCTTACTTTTACCCTTGGAGTTCCTACAAATTACATTTGGTTTCTTTCTTAATTTTGCATGGTAACCAAAAGCTATCAGCATTTTGACCAAACTTTGAAAAATCAGAATTAATTCAAAGAAATCCAATTGGGGTGTTTCAAGTCTCTAATCAAATATCTTTCAATCCTATTTCAATGAAAAATAATAACCAATCATTAAGTTAAGCCCATGAGTCCAGAACCGGAACAAAAACGCCCGCTGTCCGTTTGGCAATACTGGAAGTTCCAATTTTCTACCTCAACTTTGGAAAATCATAACTTTCATTATACAAGTCCAAAATGTATGTTCTAAATGATCCCAAAATTTCATGGGCAGAACAGATTATTTGATCTAGTTAAAGCTCGCACGAATGTCACTGTTCCAAATAAAACATTCCAGTTTTCCAGCAACAGAGTCCAAACTTGGAAAAATCATAACTTTCAGTGTACACATCCAAATAAGGTGTTATATGACTCATTTTAAAGCTTGAGATGTTTACTAAATCATCCTAAAATTTTGTGGGCAGAAGTTATCATTTCCCTAGTTAAAGTTCCCACGAAAACCAGTGTTCAGATACGTAAAAATTCCAGACAGCAATCATCTTAACACTTCCAGATTGTCCAGCTTTACTATACCATGTCCAAGACGTCATTTTAACCATTCAAAATATGGGTTAAATAGCTAACACCATGATTCAACTATCTGGGACCTTATATCCATAAAGTTCCAGACAACACAACCACGAATGCTTATACAAATCAGTCACAAGTGCAGTAAAACAGGGATCTTTTTGTTTCTCTTAGTTTCAGCAAGATCATGACTCAAAACTCTCCACTCTCATGTTTTGTTTTTCGTTTTCCTTTCTGCTTATTCATAAGACACACAAGAACAGTAAATTACAGGTTTGTTTAACCCAAAACAGAACAACCAAAACGCACACAACACAAACTCACATCAGCACATGAAACCATAACAGATTTTGGTGCAACAACTCACTGATTCAGCATCTATTTATTTTAGACTCTAAAGCCAGATAATGATCACCATCAAACCCTACATCCAGCAAGCAAACATAGGACTGGACGAGCTTAGAAACCCACCTTGGCTGGAATTTTACAGCTGGAAGTGATAAAGACTGATTCCCCTCCTCTTCTTCGGTTATTCCTCTCGGTTCTCCTTCCCTCTGCAGCAACTATCATGTTCTCAGCTCCCTCCCTCTATTTCTGGCATGTTCTAGACGGTTTGAGAGTGTGGGAGAGGTGGTGGATTCATTAATAAAGAAGGAGATCACGTGCTGTCATGTGGTGTGAAGGGAAAAAAACATAGTACCCTTCAACTTATCTTTTCTTTCCAATTGGGTCCTTTCACCATAAGCTGAAAGTTACACATTTTCTACATAATTTTCCTCAACCAATTATATAAAATTTCTTCCTTAATTAACTTCTTTAGGTCCCAAGGTAGTTTCCCAAAAATATTTAGGCTACACAATAGCTTCTAACGATTTTCTTGATCCTCCAAGAAAATAGTCCTTTAATTCTTGAAAATAGCTTTATAATTCTTGAGGTCATCTTGGGAAAATTAAAACTCTATGACTTTCATCAAGTTTTGGTAATTGCCTCTCTTAAAATCTCCCATCATTACAATGTTTAAATTAGGTTTTCAAAATTTTGGGATATTACAATGTGGAAGTAACTGCTTTTGAGAGCACACGATTAAGTATGAAGGCTGCTGTTAATAAAGCATCTCCCTAATGCGAAATTGGCAGGTTTGCTATCCATCATCAACTTAACCATGTCCAGAAGAGTTCTATTTCTTCTTTCAGACACTCCATTTTGTTGCGAAGTGCCAGTGATAGATAGTTGTTTGATTATCCTTTTTTCGTCATAGAGTTCTTTGAATTGATCAAATAAATATTCACGACCTCGGTCAGTATGTAATACTTTAATTTTACGTTCTATTTGATTCTCTACCTCATTCATGTACTGTCTAAAACACTCTAGTGCTTCAGACTTATGTGAGATCAAATAGATATGACCATATCGTGAAAAGTCATCGGTAAAGGTAATGAAGTACCAAGCTCCGTGCCTTGCCCTCACACTCATGGGATCGCATATATCAGAATGGACCAAATCTAATGGATTTTCAACTCTAGTTTCTGTACCAAAAGGTTTTCTAGTTGCCTTGCCAGCTAAACAATTTTCGTACAAGGATATTTCCATATTTGGAACTTCACCTATTAAACCTTTCTTTGCTAGTTTAATCATTCAATTCTGGTTATGTGCCCTAATCTAGCATGCCGGATATTCATATCGATCAACAGTTATATTAGAAAAACTATAGAAACAGTTATGCAAGTTAAAATCACCAATAACATCCATTACAAAGAACTTTCCTGAGTGGAAAGCTAAACCATAAAAGTTCCCGTTGCTAAAAATGTTTGCAACTTTGCCATGAAAATTCACATCAAACCCATAATTTAAAAGACGTAGTACAGAAACTAAATTTCATCGGATGTCCGATGTATGAAGCACATCATGCAAGATTAAGGTCTTTCCACCATGCAGAGCTAGTCTGCATATGCCTATGCCTTTGACCTCGATCCTTACATTATTTCCAATATAGAGCCATTTGCATTGATGCGACAACCAACGGTAATCCACAAAGGATCCTCGATCCTTCGTTACATGGTCTGTTGAGCCTGAGTCTAGGATTCAAGAAGAACATACACGTTCAGTTAGAAAAGAAGTACTAGAAACACAAGAAATATGTGAATTCACATAATTCACCAGTATCTTTTCACGATTATTTCGCTCAAGGCAATCCTTTGCGAAGTAACCCATCTTTTGACAGACATAGTATTTGACCTTTTCATATCACATTTCTTCTTGCAGCCTTTAGCTTCTTTCTTCTTGAATTACTTTATGCCCTTTTTGAATCTAGGGACATCCTTCCTACATTTTCCATGAAATTTGTTGCCCTTCTTGAAATTGGGCTTGGTATTGGAAGAACCTACATTCTCAGTGTAATAGGCATGCCCATAAGACTTATAAGCTTCCAAGCATTCATCCTCTAGCTCAAGGTGCTTCACAACATCATAAAAAGTGTTGATGTTGTCGTTATGGGTTAAGTTTACCTGCATATATTTCCAACTATGGGGAAGTGATTTAATTACAGCTTTCACTTATTGTTCATCAGTCAGTGTATGTCCAACTTCTTGGAGCTTCCTAATCATGTTTGACATGTCTCGAAGATGTTGCTTCATGGGTGTATTACCCCGAAGCTTATACTGTCAAACATGATTGTCGGCCTTCTAAGTTTAGCGATCGAAGTTCCACCAAACTTATCTCTAAGGTCCGCCCACATGGCATGCGAAGTAGGATGCTTTTCATACTGGCACATTAGGTCATTCTCCATTATGCTCAGCAGGGTGACTCTTGCAATACTGTTCTTCTTTTTCCATGCCTGGTATAATTCAGGTTCCTTCTGTGCTAGGCTGAAGTCCCAGCTTCAGGTTCCACCAGAACGGTGGTCAGTGGCTTAAGGGTCTCCTTTTCTTCCAATATATACCACAACTTGTGGTGCCAGATGTCCCAGTTGTCACCTTTCAGCTTATCCCCTTTATTCAATTCTGCAATAATGCTTTTTGTTGCCATTTTCAAGTCTGAGATAACAAGGTATTGTGTTAACAAAATGTTTTCTTAAATGCTGAGTTTTTAACGATCATGTAGCACAACGCAATATACAATGTCTTATACTTATATTATTCTTGATAAGAAGATAATTCCTTCGCTAGATCTGTGATCAGGAGAATACGTTTGTACCTCCTATCACACAAATACAAGTAACTGCATTATTTTCTTTAACGAATTTTATATAAGCATTTCTTAAATCGTTAACTTTTAGAAGTCTCGTGTTTCTAAAAGCTCCCACTTATCGAAAGGTGTATAATAGTGACATATCATGTGAAAAGTAATAACTTTTTAATAATCATTCACATAAACTAAAATGTCACATTTCACAATACATAAAGTCTTAACAATACACCACATCTTGTTATGAACACATGAGTAAAACATAGAGGTAAAACAACACAAATCTAAATTACAATACATTTTTAGATATTTGCAATACAATAGTCGACGATTTGTTTCCTCAGTCTTCTAAAGTATTGGTTTTTTTTTTCAGCATAAATTTTGTTGTTCTATTTATTGCATCGATCTAGAAGGTTGTTAATGTGAATGTGCCTGTTCTCTAACTGCTGCACGATACTTCATCATGATATTCACATAGAATTGTGCAGTTTCATTGTTAGTTATGCGATTGACATAGTTAGCAATTATGCATTATATGATCTTTATATTTCTAGCTTTGACCATTCTCATTGCATCATATTCATCTATTGTCGTAGCCATGGCAGGGGAAAAGGGTTGGTCTACCTCATCATCAACACTTTGAGGTTTTGAATTGAATGAGAATGAGGACTTAGGACCTGGTCGGAGTGGACCTTTTGGGGTTCCTCTTGACTTCCCTCAATGTTCTAATCAGGATCCTCTTCTGGATCCTCCTCGGGGTCTTCTTGATGTTCCCCTTGAGGATTTTCCTCAAGATCCTCTTAAAGGTCATCCTGTAGATCTTCTTGAGGTTCTTTCTTGGGATCCTCTTCTTCTAGGTCTTCCTCAAAATCCTCCTCAAATTGTTGTTTAGGATTCTCATCAGGAATATGTTCATCCATATATTCAAAGTGCACTGATTCGTAAGACAGTGCTTCCACTACCAGAAAAATTGGATTTAGCGACGCACTTAGTGACGGAAAAATCAGTTTTAGCGATGGAAAAATAAGATTTAGTGACGGAAAAAGTCCGTCGCTAAATCCGTCGCTAAAATGAGGGTCACTAAATTTAGCGACAGAACATTTAGTGACGGAATTAGCGAGGGAAATTTCCCTAGCTAATTCTGTCTCTAAATTAGCGACGGAGTTTTTCCTCGCTAATTCCTCGCTAATTTAGCGACGGATTTAGTGACGGAAATTCTAATTTAGCGACGGAATAAATTTAACAATTCCGTCGCTAAATGTGTTACATTTCATTGTTAAATATGTTAATTTTATTGCTAAATAGGTTATATTTCGTCGTTAACTAGAGTTTTCAGTCACCAATTCCATCGCTAAATAGCTTTTTCCATCGCTAAATAACGTTGTCCGTCGCTAATTTAGAATATTCCCTCGCTAATTCTATTGTTAAATTAGAATATTCCCTCGCTAATTAGATTATTGTACCATACTTTTCCACCGCTAAATGCATTATATTCCCTCGCTAAATAGGCAATTAAGAGAATCAACCACGCTGAATTTATTGTTGATTTAGATATGAATCAACTACGCATTTATAAAAATATTTTATAAACAAATCCTGTTTAATCAAACAATTGACTCAAAAATCAAGTCTTCTGAACCAACAGCTTGGTACCCATATATTGAAAAATAATAATATAAGATTTATTTTGTCTTAATGAATTAAATGCATGATAACTATATAATTTTTAGTATATTTGAGATATATTTTTAAGATATTTGTAGAGCTATCAATATAATTTTAAAAGATTCTGAATTTAAAATAATAATGAGAATTTAAAGTTTTTAGCAATGTTTATTTTTGTGTTATTTTTTCCTTTTATTTTATTAATTTTTTTAAGAAGTAATGGAAAGAGAATCTTGATAAATCAAGAAATAAAGAAGGATCAAAAGAAAAAGAGAAAAAAAGAAGATTTGAGCTCACTTGTGTGTGTGTGTAAGACTCATGCAGCGGATTTGGGGGGATATTCACATGTCCACACAACGCATATCCCCAACACACTGAAGAAGCAAGGAAGTCACGCTTTTATATATATATATATATTTATACACGCTAAAGTATACTTTTGGTCCTTTACGTTTGTGTCAAGTTTCATTTTAGTCCTTTAAGTTTAAAAAGTACACTTTTAGTCCCTTAAACTTAACGCCATTAGTTTTTTTAACGGAAATTGCTAACTCATTGAATTTAATTGATGACTATATAATAAAATATTGACAAATCATACTCACATTTTAATTTTAATGTAATAATATAATAAATTTGATATTTTAAATTGTGTAAAATAAAAAAAGATTTAAAATAATAGCGTTAAATTTGATGAGTTAGCAATTTCCGTTAAAAGATGCTAACATCGTTAAGTTTGAGGGATTAAAAGTGCACTTTTTAAACTTAAAGGATTAAAGTGAAACCTAATGCAAATATAAAGAATTAAAAGTATACTTTAACCTTTATATATACACATACATGTGTGTATGTGTATGTATGGAAGGAAGTGGAACGCTGGATGAACGCACAAGAAAAACAAAAAAAAAGCGAACCCTGCTGAGGTGTAACGTCAGGGGAAAAATAGAAATAGGGAGCGAAGAGAAAAAGGCAACAGGAAACCGGACCGGTGATTGAACCGGTCAAGGCAGTGGGTCAAGGGTCAGTGAGTCAGATCGGAGTCAAACCGGGGGTCAAACCGGTGAGGAATAAAAAATAAAAAATAAAAAAATATTTTAATATTCCAAAAATTATAAAAGGTAAATAGTAAATAGATTAAATTCACATCATTCAAAATTGAAAATTCAAACAACTATGTAGTGAGATATTTAGATTATTCATTCAACATACCTCCAGGCTGCACATGATTCCGTGCAGAAGATTACCCACGAAATATTTAGATTCAGGTGTTGAGATGAGGAAGAAACTTTATTCCACAATTACATTTATGTCAAAAAACAAACAACCCTTAAATCTTCTACATTCTT
>JANTPZ010104514.1:0-19660 GCA_025593235.1 Vachellia pachyceras
CACTTGGTGTGTCCTCTTTGTTTCCGGCGATGGCACTGGCGGCGACGGCGGCGACGTTTCTGTGTCCCTGTTTCTGTTTAGGGTTTGTGTTTGGGTGTTGGGTTGTGTTCGTTTTGGGCTTCGTTGCTTGTCTGTATTGCTTGTATATTATCTTTATTAATGCTATTTGGTTTTTCGCTGGCAAAAAAAAAAAAATAATGCGGCCAACCTATGGGTTGATAATGGGATCAGGTTTCCACACCGTCAAATCCGGTGGCTTAGTCCACCTAACCCACTTTTTAAATAAATATATATTAATATATTTTGTTTTATTTTATTAGTAAATAAAATATTTGTTTTACCTTTTTTATTTCAATATCTTTTTACAAAAAGGCAACACCAAATACTTTTTTAAGTTAAATAATGTTTAATACCTTTGAAAATAACATAAAAATATATTTCTTCACATTAAATTTCTTTTTTTTAATAGTAAGGAAAGCTAAGCTTGAGTTCAGAAGTCTTTCACATGGTAGCAAAACTTTCTATAATATTATATTTAACATTACAACAAAAAAATTAATACTTATATATAATTAAATTATAAAAAATGTATCAAGATAATGTTTTTTTCTGGACAAAACAAAATTGTGCTGCATGGTGAAAAAAATGTTAGTTGTATTTCATAATAATTTATTTAAAAAATCCCATCAACCCGCCATGACTTATATATAATGCTTGTTATATAGGGATAAATTGAAATTTTTTTTGCACTTTAAGGTAGGGTTTAATGAAGTTTTTTTTATACGTGCAAAACATGTTTTAAGTAATTTATGAATAGAATTAGTTGGCAAAAAAACTTATGAATAAAATTAGCTGAATATTTTTTCAAATGTACCTTTATTTATGGAGAGAATAAATGAAAGAGAGAATGAGGGGGAAAATATATGAGAAAAAATAAGTAGAAAAAAGAAATGAGAGAAACATGCAATCAATTGAACAAAGTACACTAATTAATCATGATTAAGTAATTTTTTTCAAATTTTTTGAAGTTAAAAGAAAACTAAATCATCAATAGTAGACCAGTATGAAAGATAAATATAATAACTTTTGAACTATGACATTAAATTACTTTTGACATGGTTATGTTTTGGAGGGTGCGAAAATATAAATATAATTTTTCCCAAATACAAAATCAATCAGTTTCTACACCGGTTATTTAATTTGTTTGAGCAGGGTAGCTAGAAGGGTTATTTTTATGTATTATACACTGACTGATTGTCCATAACAACTAATTTAATCTAAAAAGTGTTTCAGAAACCTAAACTTATAGAGAGCATTATTCATTTCAGTGTCTTCCATTTTGAAACTTATCATCTTCTTGTTAGAAATGATTCCCCGATATCATTTTTGCCTCACTCGTTCAAACTTGAAATTAAAAAAAATGTTAAAGAAGTTAATTGGTTATCCTAATGTTGTCATGAATTTGTTATAGTACTTGTCTATTGCAAGTAACCATGGAGGAGGGAATATTTTGATAAATATACGCCTATGCTTACTTAATTACCATTAATGCCCATGAAATTCCACAATAATTTGATGATTTCCAAGGAATCTAGGAGTAATTTAGGGTGTTGTGTGGGATTTTGGAGTAATTTTTAAAAAAAAAAAAGGATCTAATTTATCATCTTGAGGAGAGTAATGAAGTTATATAAACTGTTACATTATCATTTTTCTTAAATTAATATACATGATTTATAAAATGATATGTAATCTAAATATTTTAAAATATATATAACATAAAGTAGCTTATTTATTTTTTTAATCTCCCTAAAAAATTTAATTGATTTTTATATTAAAGACATAAAGTAGTAGCATTGAATTATTCTTTTCCATAAATACTCTTATTAATTGCAACATAGAGAGATTGTCTAAGAAAGAAATTAAAGTTAATTATGATAAATTGATTTTAACTGGAGGATCATATTGGGAAATATTAATATTACTTACCATTGTAAATATATAAACTACTTTTCTTAATCCTTGTGATGTATGCTTAAAAGGGTCTTATAGAAGGACCAAATGGAATATAAAAACAATACTAGGGACGTACAAACGTCTGGTGGTTCAGTCTAACACAAAGTGGTTCAGCCCATTCTGATCCAATCGAGTAAGCAATATAATGGGATAGGATTGGACTAAATTAGACTAATTGGTTTGGCTGGATCAGGTTCAAAATCAAGTGCTTAGGTAAATTATCTAATCCAGTTTATCTTGATTTATTTTTTAATTATTTATTTTTAAAATTTTTTATGTCAAAATTAAGTTTATATTTTAATGTTTGATGTGTATTTTATATAATTCTTGGTTTTTCTTCGCTTCTTTTGTATTATTAGGTTAAAGTTTTGTCTCTTGTAAAGGAAAAAAAATTACATTGAAATCCTTGGATTGGTCTAAACAGTCTAGCAGACCTAGTCTATTCCGACCTCAGGCCAATGCTTGACTAGACCGGACCTCAAGATAACTTATACAATTTAATGTTTATACCAGATCAAACCTTAAATTGGATATCGACTTAATCTATTCTATCCCATGCATATCCCTAAACAATGCTAGCAAAGTTGAGCAACTTAAGAAAATTCAGACATTAATTCATCACAATAAGCTTCATGATCATTGTCCCAATTGCCAATCACAAAAAACAGAAAGACTTCCAAAAGAGG
Source organism: Vachellia pachyceras (assembly GCA_025593235.1). Classification (NCBI taxonomy): domain Eukaryota; kingdom Viridiplantae; phylum Streptophyta; class Magnoliopsida; order Fabales; family Fabaceae; genus Vachellia; species Vachellia pachyceras. The sequence continues at coordinate 2,700 of JANTPZ010104514.1, forward strand.
AGCAAGCTAAGACAACCATTTAGGGACATATAGGATCTTTTAATTTGAAGGATAATTTATGTTCAGTAAACCTATGCTAATTACTTGGCCCAAACGGGCTAGTACTATAATTAAGGACACTTTTTCTTTGAATTTGCAACATGGGGCCAACAAGAGATGTTCCGAAGGAGACGCTGGCTTGGTGTGATGATTATTAAGTGTTGATCGATGACTTTACTTTGAACTTGTAAGTTTGGCTAGTTTGGAATTCAAACATTCATTTAATTCATTTAATTTTGACTAGTTTGGAATATAATTCAAACGTTAAGTAATGATGATCGATGAAGTTACTTTGGACTCGTAATTTTGGCTAGTTTGGAATTCAAACATTCATTTAATTATTTAATTTTGGCTAGTTTGGAATTCAAACATTCATTTAATTCATTTAATTTTGGCCAATTTGGAATTCAAACTTATATAAGTAATGATGTCGATGACTTTACTTTTAACTTGTGGTGTCAACTTAAAATTTGTTTCATTTAATTCGTTGGAGAATTATCAATCACTTTAATTTCTACTTGCAAGTTCTTATCAGCGTAAAAGTTAAGTATTCATTTGATTTGTTCAAGTGGAGGGGTCATGTTCCTAAAAAATTAGAGAAGGCCTAATTTTGAAAAAAAAAATGAAAAAGAATCAACTCAACTGTGAGACTGGAGGAGCGTTATTAATTATAAGTAATATATACTTTTAGAGGATATCACTCATCTTGTTATATTTATGAGACGGAGAGAGAATAGTTTCTTTATCTTATTTATAAATTAAATTATTAAATTTTTATGTGAATATTTTATTTTATTTTTCATTTATTATTGGTAAATTTTATACACTCTCGAAAGAGAGTGCATATTAAATAAGTAAAGTTAAAATGTTAGTAAATTTTAAGATATACTTAATATATAGGATCAAATAAGTATCATTTACAAAATATTTTCAAATCTAAACTTTATTAATAGTCATGGAAACTTATGTTTTGATAATATCAAAATAAAAAATCGTCTTGCACAAATCTAACTCAAGTAGTCATTTGAAGAATTGATAAAATTTATGAGAAAAACAAAGATGAAATGTAGCATAGCATCATATAGAGCAGGAACATGGGATGTTGGGATATGGGTCGGAGTTAGCCTTGGCTCATTATTTGTGTGAAGCCTATTATCACTGAGACTGAGGGTAAGATTACATCACAGTCTACAAATGAGCACTAAAAACAATTATACTGACCGCATTTGGTTGAACACCGCATTTGGTTGAATTTTTAGAGAGTTTAAACACATGTTTAATAGTATTTTTTTCGTAAAATGAGATAATCTTCTTCACATTTTTACCTCCGTTACATAAAAGCACTTCTCTACCGCTTTCCCAAACGGATCTAGATTTTTTTTTAAATTCTATCATTTACGTCCAATTGTTAATTTGAACCACGTTTATGGGAAAGCTAATGATGTACGGACTAGCTTGCTCGACACGCTTTTCAAGAGAAATTATATTCCCTTTTTATATGGAGGGAAATTGATCATTCTGTCTAAGTAGTTTTAATTCGATTATAATTTGGTTTTCACATTTTAACTAGGTACAATGTAATATTTATAGTTTTGATTTGATTGTAATTTAATTTTTAAACTTTGACTAACTACAATTTCATCTTTATAGTATTCACAATTTTAAAATTTAGTCTCTATATCATAAATAAAATAAAATCATATACTTGATAAATATTAGAGATTATATTATAAAATTGTTAGGACTTTAACAACCAAGTTATAGTGAGTTAAAATTTAAAAACTGAGTTATAATCGAATCAAAATTATAAACATTGAGTTACATCAAGCTAAAGTGTAACAATAATTGAATTACATTTAAGTTAAAACAACACCAAAACCGCTTTAAATTCCCTAAGAATGATTAAGTTTCCTTTTATTTTTGCGTTAGCATTAGTCACATAAAAGCTAAAAATTGGTAGGCTTCTATTCGTTAGAGAAATATTTTCAAGTCCAAAATAATTCAAATTATTTTTATCATAGTTGGCGAATGACTCGTCTAAAATAATTAACATGTTATTTTGTTTTAAAAAGAAATGGATTTTTAATTCTAGTTGGCCGAGTTTTTATTATTTTAAATTAAGATATTCATTTTTTAAGAAAAATCAGAATAAAATGTGAATTGTTTAAGGTGTGTCATCGGCCAATTAGAATTAAAATGATTTGAGTTGTTGCACTTTATTTGGATAGAATTTAGATAATACGGTAGCCAGTAATTTTCAAGAAAGAAAGCTTTTAAAATGTGATAACAGTTATTCAACTAATTACGGAGTATTAATTAGTCATCACCACCAAAGTATTAAAAACCGGACTAGACTCTAAATTGGTCAAGACAATGGGTTAACAGTTAATGGATCAGATCTGTCTTATCATAATAGTATAATTTAATAAAAAACACTCATATTTAATTATGAGCAACTTAAAATCATAGTATTTAAATAAAAAGGATATCAATTACATAATATTTTGATGCATACATTTCTCAAACAGCTGTTTGATTATAGAAATAATAAAATACAACATTGAAGATAGAAATTTATTTTTAAAATCACTCAAAAACTACAAAATAACAAATAATGAAATACTAAAATAAAATCACTAAAAATTAGTGGTAGTTTGATTTAGTAATCCAAAAAATAAAATTAAAAAATTATTAATATGATGACAAAATAAAGCAATAAATCTCATTAAAAGTAGTACAAGTTCACTAAAACAAAAATAAAAAAATCATATTTTTTTAAAAAGAATAGCTTGGCCCGATTTAACACAAGTTTACCTCAGGTCACCTGAGTTATAACCAGCTTAGCCTGAGTCACATCATTTCATGCCGGGTCAAAAATTCATGGGTTAGGGGGTATGACCAGAGCGTCAAATGACTGGATCACCAGTTCCCAGGTCAACTTGGCCGATCAGATCTAGATTTTAATTCACAAAATTCATTTTGATGGATATGAAACTGGAAATGGAAATGGATATGGAAATGCAATTTAAAAGTATGTTTGGCATGTCGCATGTCATGAAAATGAGACATGATTTTCATATGAAAAGACTTAAAAACCCTTCAAAATTCAAAAAATCTTTTTTTTCAATTGGACTCATCTACAGCTTCGCCATTGAAAACGCCATCGTGGGTCGCCGTCGAGTTCGCCATTGTGGGTTGCCGTCGAAATTTGCAAAGCTAGGTCGCCATGAACTCCGTTATTGGAGTTCTCTATCGAAACGCCAACGTGGGTCGCCGTCACCGTCGAGCTCCAGCCTCGTCGCCATCGAGTGTGGGTCACCGTCGAAATTTGCAGAAGGATAAAAACAAAATTTCATGCTTTTTGTCCAATTCCACACCTTACCTCATGGAATTAATTTCCATGCATTTTGATTGAATTGGCTTTCACATGGAAGCCAATTCCATGGTACCAAACAAGCTCTATCATGGAAATGATTTCAATTTCCATATCCACTCATGCCAATTCCATGTTACAAAACAAGCCATTAACAACCCATTTGCCAGGATTACTGCTATTAATTTTATTGAGTGGAGGGGACATTTTAAGAATATTATTGCTAAGACTTCACCGTAAGGAAACCAATATCTAGAGAGACGCACGCACAATAATGGCCATTCATATAAAGAGTACATTGTCCTAGATAAGACAAAAGTAGAAAGACTTCCAAAAAAACAAAAGAAAAGATTTACTTCTTTGCATTATGTATAAGTTTATTTCGGTTGGAGATAATCTTGTTTGAGAATATGAATATTGATTCGCTACATTACGAGGTGTTAACTTCTTTTTTCCACTAAATACAACCCCAATAAAAAAAAGAGAAGAAAAGATTATTTCGTATAAATCTAACTCCAAATGAATTATTTGAAGAATTGATCAAATTCATGAAAGAGAAACGAAGATAAAGTGTAGGTAGAGCAAGGACATGGGATGTTAGTTATAATATGGGTAGGAACTGAGCTTGGCCCATTATTTGTTTTCCCCTTTTTTTTCCTTCTTATTCTGCGTCAAATGTTGAGTTTCCTTTTGGAAAAATCATACCAAAGTTCCGGGCAAATAAAATAATATTTGAAAAGTCCATAATTTGTCAATAACAAGTGAAAATGGTAACATTAACAAAATGTGAGTGATACCATTGATAAGTTATGGGATTTTTAGATATTATTTTCCAAAGCTGAAACATAGTACAATTTTCCCCTTTCTTACTTCCATTTGTATGCTAAATTCTTAATAGAATTATTCCTTGTGTCTTTCTCTACAAGTATCATGAATTGTAATATGTAGCCCTTCAAACCTAATACTACCTTATTACCATTACTTTCCTAACTTAATGTGTGCATCATGTAGGACTTGTATCAACTTAGATTTTTTGTATTCTATTGGTGAGACTGGCATTGTGAATGAAATTTTCTAACTTTGGCAAGGATAGATAAAGGCACATGCTTCCATTTTCTCATTTGTCACCCCCAACAACCAACACTAGCAACTAAACTCTGTCAAAGTCATTTTCTGTACAAAACAAGAAATAGTCATGAGATGACAAGATGATTTATTACCGTTGTTTGTCATTAATTATTTAACAACGGTAACTTCAAGGATATTTTTAGTTAATATAACATGTTTTTTTTCTAAAGCTCTTTAATCATCTTTCTTAACTCCATCCACCTTCTTTTACTTGATTTTTGTTGAAGGATCACCAATAGAATGAATCTGGATAAGAAATGTGTCTTACATTTAGGATTAAGATCAACTTACCAATTAAATCTGACATTAAAGATGAGAGGATTAGTTTTCATGAAAACTATTATCAATTTCTTGATCAATAAAAAGTTTCTCACTAACACTTATTGTTACAAGGGATCTTCATATGATATTAAATAATAATTACAATGATATGTTTAAGTATTACATCATTTTCTTCTTTCTCATTGGTCACACAATGTGCCACAAATTTAGGCTCTTGAGCGTAAAATGAAAACTAGAAATGACTGATCGATTAGAAAATACCAACACACCAGAAAAATTAGCAGTCCATTTGGTTCCATTCCCTCCAACAGTTAACTTTCCAACCGTTGATCACAACCCCATTACCTCCACATTATTCTTGTCAATCCCCACTTGATCAATATCACCAAATTGCCCATCTAGATTCACAATCGGAACCTTCTTATTAGGGTCCCCACTAAACATATTGTTAACTACATTTAACCCCCAAGACTTTGCCTTTTATTGACTTCAACACAATATTGGCATCACCTATGAACAGCCCATTAGTGACATGAACCTGAACAGGGTCTTCCATGACTATACCTGTATAATCCAAGTAACAATTATCAATTCTGGTATGTGAATTTCCAACTGGTTTCACCAATATGCCTATACCACCAAAAGACGTTCCTTTGTTATAACAATGTACACCCGTGATCATATTAGCTTGGCCTCTTACTATAATCCCAATGGTTGCTAAGAAAATAGTGACATCTGTGATTGCATTGTCATTGCTGGCAACATCAATGGAGGTTCCTGAATAGTCTCTCGTCTCCACCGACGGCATAGTGTTGTACATGAAAGCAACTCGAGATCAAGGTTTCATGGCCGCGTTGGACTAGAATCCCTTCAATGGTGAAGTGGAGGAAGAAACAGCCGTTGATTCGGATTCTAGCAGGATCAGCAATGAGAATCTCATTGTTTCGGCGGCTCGAGTCATAGAGGATGTCTCAGAAGGTTATATCTTCATAGTGGATTACATCACTTTAAGGTTTCTTGCTGGAGAAGCCATCAGCTAGCAAGTGTTCTACTAAATGATCGAGTTTTGAGGAGTTTGATGAAGATAACTCAAGAAGATACCCATCACTTGGAAAAGTATCAGCTGCTCTCAAGCTTCCACCTTTTACCCAATTACCCATGTACACGTTGAGTTAGCTAATTCAATTGTAGATAGATACATCTAATACTAATATAGAGAAAAAGATTACTTTTCGCTATCATATTCCCCTTAACCTCAATTCAGGTAAAATTTAATTTCTTTATTACCGGCAATGTATACATCACCAGACTGAGAGAAAAGCATTATCTGCATTTGATCGAGGCGCATGATGTTACAAAAATATTACATTAACAATATGATGTATGAATACTACATTTTAGAAATATTATTAATTAATTGCTAAATACAAACATCAATGGATATATATATATATCACTTTTGAGATATATTTCATTTTAAAACATTCAAGTTTAACCATTTTGCAGTTAAATACTTAAAATTTATAAGTTCAATTTATTGCTATATTTTAAACATTTTATTGATTTGAGCAAAACTTTCTTGTAAGATGAGAAATAAAAATACATAAAGAAACAAGGCTTACTCACACATTACATATATACATAGACAAAATAAATAAATGACTGAAAGGGTAGCGTACTCCTAGTTTCTTATCATTTTTTGGCACGGTGTAGGTATATCGTGTTATATGCAATCTAGCAATTCAAGACACTAAATGTAATTGGGAATGAAAACTTTAATTCACTATATTTTGAAGGTATTAACACCTTTCATTAGAATCAAACTGTTGATGATATCATGGTTTTCATTCCAACATTTCCTCAGTTTGTTTGGAGGTGGCTCAATAAGATTTTTTTACTAATAACATGTATCATTCTGTTAAAGGTAATATTGTTTGAAGCACTGAATATAACACATCTCCCAACAACAATTAGAATGTTAGATCACTATATTGTGAGAAACTAATCCTTTTATTAGGCACAAACTCTATCAGTGGCTCCGTAAGAATGTTGAACTCACTAGTGAATCTACTCCTTCCTTCACGTCTTGCTTGCATAAACATATACTTGGGTTATGAAAATCCTGGTGTATTATTATTGGGCTGAACTAAAATGTACTCCCCTACGTGATGCACGGGTAAATTTCATTTCATTGTATTTAAAAAAGATATCACATCATAATCACCGTCAATACAATATATCTACATAACTGACCCTAACACTATGTCACAACCAAGTTAACATTTAATGGTGTAACCAAAAAAATTAACATATAATGGTAAATCAACTATGGACTATATTGCTTAATAATCAAATGACATGCAATTACATTGAAAGCATTTTGTTTACCACTTGGAACTGCAAACATCAAATTGTATCCCACAAATAAAATTTCCCTACAACCATTTATATTCATTACAACTTTAACATTCCATGCAATCATTATTTCAATTAAAATATATTTCCCTACAACCCTTTATTGATACATTTTTTTCAATTAAAATGCATAAACTTTAACATTCACACCTATTTCATCCCATTAATGCATTAAACATATGCAATCATTATACTTTAGTAAATAAACATTTTCAATTGCCAGAATTTTATAATTGGAATGTATATTTACTATTAGCACATGTTTTAACATTGAGGTTTACATGTGGGCTTTGAAAAATGAAAAACCATCACCACTCATTCTCAAACTTGTAAAAATTGATACATGTATCAGCAAGCCAATATTACATCAAAAGATAACTGCGAAGTCCCTAACAGCAAGCCAATATTACATCTAATCAATCATGAAATAGGGGCATAAAGCTGTAAATCTATAATCCACAGTAGGCATGGAAATTCCTGCATGACCAAAAAAGAAGGAAAAAAGTGAACACCAATTCTTCAAAGAAGCCCAAACCCAAAATTAAGGGATGTTCTAACTCATATATTGAATGCCCCTTCTTCCCTTGTACTATAACTATATGGAACTGGATAATAAAATAAAAAAATATGTGAAATAAAAAATCCTGCAGCTGCACCACAAAACGTGGAAAGAAAGTAAATCTCATAAAGCTACAAAAGCTCACTGCACAAACATTACAACAACAACAAAAATCATAAGATGGAGTGCAAATATTCCAACATGATTAAGTTGTTTTTCTTCATCATGCAAATAGTAATGTTAAATCCCCAAGTGTGGTCTATTGGTAAGTGGTACAAATAGTTAGCAATACGTCTAACATTCAGATATAAAACAACATAAATATCATCCATTACAAACAACCAAAGCATAAATCAAGAAGAAAAATGCATAAATAATGCATATATTGCATTTTCCAGGATTTCTGCTTGATTGGAGAAGTGCCACTCTATCACTTGAAGAATTTTTCTGAACAGCAATGCAGCAAGCTGAGGCTACAAACAAAATTGAATAGGAAAATATAGATTCAATCCAGTAATGAAGACTGTGAAAGTATACGCATAAATAGCAAAACTGATTTGTTTCAAATGTTCATTACAGAAGTTGTTCAGTGCTCTGGGTTCTTTCTTGAGCCGCATCTCCATTCTTTCTTCCAAAGATATGACCCATAATCCTATTTCCCATGTTAAAAAGTGACTGTGGATCATATATTAGTTTACCATAGAACAAGCTACATAATAAATTAATGATGAACACACTAATAGAGGAGGCATAGACATGGACAAGGAGCTCTTTGGCTTACATTTAAACTATTCGATTTGAGTAATTCTATAACTTTATCATCGGAGAGATCCACATGCAATCCTCCTTTAATTTCCAGAATAGTAATTTTCCATGCCACGTTTACTTTAAGAGCAACATCATTAAACATGTAACTATATGCAACATATTATATGAACCAACCATACATTAATTTCCCCCCACAATATTCGGCAAAAAAAAAATTCCCCCCCACAATAGAGAGAAGGATGACAAAAATAAAAGGATAGTACATCCCAACCATACATTAATTTCTGAAGCTGAAAATAGTAAAATACAAATATATTGATATGAAATTGAAGAAATTGGTTCACCTGATCTTATATCCTCACCGACTTTTCCTCTGTTTTTTAGTTGTCTCCAGATCATCGCACATATGAGAATCCACCAGTATATATGGAACACGAGCAGCATTATGAGCAATATATTAAAGAGATAGTACAGAAACCTGGGATAATTCTTTGATAGTTATAAGCAATCGCGAATGTTATAGCTGGAAATAAAATAAAGTGTAAAGATTATTAGAAAGTGCAGCCAAGACAAAACAAAGTAAAATCAATTTACTAAAACTGAAAATACACCTTGACGCTCTAATTAACAATGCAATTAACAATTACAAACTCAACATTGCACATATCCGGTGATTGCATAATACCTCCACCAGGATCAAAAAGTTGCAAAACCTAGAAGTACAGGCCTCAGACATAATCAATTAACAATTAACAAACTTAACATTGCATATATCCGGTGATTGCATAAACCCCAAAAAAAAAACATGTAAGAAACATGAATGAACATAAGCATGGAAGGATCTCTTAGTACAATTAAGAAAAACAACATGCAAAATGAAATGCAGAAAACTACAATGGTAGGTGTAGGAAGAAATTGCTATCAATTTTAAATGACCTACAATTAAGCATCCCATCTTTCAGAAACAAGACTCCAATAGTAGGATTGTATCGTAAGTTATAAACAACTTCTAGAGCTGCCCTGAGTTGTGCTACGTGAAAATCAACAATAGGCATCCAACATAAACCACCATGATAATTTACTCACGGGTACACACAAGTATGTGTAAAGAACCAAGTCCCAGGTCAGTATTGAATCCCTCAACTGCGAAAATAACTAATTACCTAGTCATATATGAGACTCCAATCAAGATAACAGTAATAAAATGTTGAGACATCATCCCCGAAAAATCCTTCCTTCGAGTCTCCCACCTCAAAAGAACAGCAATGCTGTAGAGGTAGAACCCACATTGGCACATGTAGAAAATTTTCAGTGAGCTTCTGAAATGAGAAAAGGAACAGGACATTATATGATAATTAAAAAGCTCTCCATTAGAGAGTACATAACACAACTATGTAGTTCATCATCTTTTGAAATAAATACCGACCAATGACATTCAGCCAGAAGAAAGAAGGAACTTCTGATTGAAAGTCACTCGCTGGCATTAAACTAAAGCCAGTGAACCACACAAAATAACCAAATGAATTTGTATTTAAGGAAATGAGCCATATGGCTGCATACTGCTTTGACGACTCTTGAATATCTGACCAGTCATATACTGGTATACATCTATATCAAAATAACTATCTGTTTGACCTGTAAAATTTTCAAACAAAAATCAGAAAAACACCAAGAGTCAGATATACCTGAAGCTAAAAATAATAGAGATGAAATAGATGAAATTAATTTCTGAAGCTAAAAAAGTATTATGAGGGTGATGGAAGAGGTTTTATGGTTATAATATTTCCCCTATTGATGGCAGATATGAAAAATTAGCATAAGAAATGCAGGAAGATTGAAAACTTGCTAGGATCCCCAAGAAAGTTATTTCCTTTAAGTCTGTCAAGTAGTTTGGAAATATCATCCCAACCAGTAAGAAACACAAGAATTGCTCCATCACCTTCATTTCGACATATATATTCAATTGTTGCCTCTACTTGAAACATCAAGATAAATAAAATGGAATAAGAAAAGTTGAGCTGGTGCTTGAAAAAGAAATCACCAGAATTAACTGATGAACATCATATTTAGAACAAAAGCATAGAACACATACCAAACCCATATCAACCTTCAAACCATACCAAACTTCAAGAGACTTTCTAGAATGTAAACTGTAATTTCTATAATGATTATCTATATCAATATCCTGCAATAATAAAACAGAAAACATCATAATTGTATGCATTTACATAAGTCAATATGCACACAAACACTGATATTAAAATAGTGGTCAGTGTTCAGTCAGAATCCTTCAAAAAGAAGCAAAGGTTCCATATAATTGATAACACGAAAAGCCTAAAGAAAATCCTAGCCAGGAACCTTTGCCGACTTAACATAAAATTCTAGAGCAAATAATCAAAACCCGAAGCCCCTACAAATATTTAACATACACATTGATCAAGCCAGGAAGACTGTCAAGTGATTTAGGAAATGCATGTGTAACTAAGCTTAGATCTTATGGGTCTTAAGTCAATTTGTAGAAACGCTAAATCAAATGAGTCATAAAGATTTTTTTTTTCCAATATCAAGTGTTAGGTATTACCAGAAAGAACTTTAATGTGTACCCAAACACACCCAAAAACAGAACAGGCTTCTCTGAATAGCAAACCCAAAAACGGAACTTCTTAGCGTTTGCCATTTACCTGTGGAGTTTCTTCAAAATTGAACAGAGGTGAAGCACGGAGAACGGACTCCCAAAAAATACGACCTCAGATCTGCTTCCCACTGCTCAAATCTGCCTGTCGACGTAGAGAATGTAGTTGAAGCACTGCCGACAGAGGAGAGGTGATGCTTCACCGGCATGAATAGAACAGGAGATCCGTTGAGAGAGGACAGGAGATCAGTTGAGAGAGCACGAACCACTGTAGACGAAGAGGACAAGCGATGGCGACGGTGTCGAAGAGGACAAGCGATGGTGAGCGGGAGAGCATGAAGCACTGTATTACGCAAGAAGCTCCCTGACGCACAGGGTGTATAGACCATCGGTAACTTCTTAAGGAAGGAGAGACGGCGAGAGAAGACAAGGGACGGCGAGGGTGGTCGCTGAGAGCACGAAGAGAGAGTGAGGAAGAGAGACTGAGAGCTGAAAGAGAAGGAGAAAAAGAGATGCAAAGCACAAATGCCATCACTGAGAAAAGCAGAAGCTCGAATAGGACCCAATACCCATCGTTGAGGCCAGCCGCAGCGTGAGCTTTCGGCTGAGAAGTCAGGCAAGCTTCTGGTGAAAGTTTTCTTTTTTTGATACAAAAAGTTTAGGTGAGTTTGATACAAAAAGCTTTTGGTGAAAGTGACAACACGGCAAGTGAGCCGAATGACACGAAGCCCAAAAAATTGTAAAGGAAGCTGCAAATTGCTTATGAACAGTAAATGAGTCTGAAGTGTTGAAACAAGCCAGATGAGCTGCGGCTTGGGTGGAAGAAGTTTATAGTATAGGTTGATGTATGGTATTGGGCTAAGTTTCTTAGCTTGTTTTCTTCATTGTGTACTATTTATTCTTGTTTTGGGGCTGTAAAAGAGAGCCCATTCCATTATATGTATGTTCAAATACACAAGTGCGGAGTCAATGAGGTTTGGTACAGTTGGTTAAGGTCTTTCCACCCCGATTATAAAGGTGTGTGTTCGAACCCTCTGACCGACGGGGAGACCTCATTGGTAGGCGATCTCGTAAGTCCCTTGTAAGCGTTCAAAGAGCCCTGGGGCCGTGTCCTGGCTTTGGTGGGGAACTGGTGCCAAACCAACCTAAACCTTTATGTACCAAAAAAAAATACACAAGTGTGGAGATCAATCATCAGTTCAAGCTTTCCTTGTAACCTAAACTTGGCCAAGAGAATGTCCAATATTTATGGGTTAAGATGCAAATTTTGTCAAGGAAGTTTACGGTCAACACTAGTGTCGCCCCAAATTTTTTAATTTAATGTTGCCTCGAAAGTACTAAAATGGAATAATGTCATTCCAAGATATTTTTAATTTAATGTTACTCGATAGTATTAAAATGGAGTAATGTTGCAATCAATGTTAGTTTTTTAAGAGCCAAATTTAATTTTTAAATCAGGTAGGTAACATCACTGAGTTTTAGAACTTTTGGAATATCATTGAACAAAAAAAAACTTGAAAAAAAAACGTTGCTCCTAAATAAAATTTTTTAGAACTTATTTACGCCTTCACACTTTATCGTTAGAGGTTTGATATGCTTGTTCACGATAATCGGAACATGCTTCCAGGCACAAGTCAGTATCAGTTGAGGTGTAATTTGACTGTTCGTGGCAATCTTAACATGCTCCCAGGTACAAGACAATGATGTAATGATATGTAGTCTTGGAAACTTTTGTATATGTTTAGTGAACTTCTTCATACCTCGTTTGGTACGCAGAGTTCATTTTGATGGATATGGATATGGAAATGGATATGGAAATGTAAATGAGGTTTAAAAGTATGTTTGGTATGTCCTGAAAATGAGGTATGATTTTTAGACGAAAAGACCTAAAAGCTCTTCTAAATTAAAAAATCTTTTTTTTTAACTTTTAAAACTACCTAAATCAAATTAAAAAATTTTTAGAAAAATTTTTAGATGGAATTATCAACATGGAATTGGAAATCCAAACTTTTCATGTGGAATTAGAAATCCATGAGTTTGATGGAATTGGCTTCCATATGGAAGCCAATTCCATCATACCAAACAGGCATGAATATGGAAATCAATTCTATTTCCATATCCATGCCTCCAAATTCCATCAAACCAAACGGGCCCTCAATTATTATGAGTAGTGTGGAATTTCCTAGAGAATTGAATCTGCAATGGCCCAATTGTTCGTTAAGCCCATTTGGTTTTTTATTAAGAAAATTATAAGAAAAAGAAGAGCAAATCTACCAATCGGCTGTGGAAAAGGGTTCATACTTCACAGCTTGATGATTGTCATTGAGAGTATGCACCCAGAGATGCTTGGAATAGTTTCAAAACTGGTAAGATCATTTAGAAATATCCTACTAAGATAATTTATTTATGTTTCAAAAAATAGTTTTAACATTTCATGATTTATGCATATTTTGCTAAAATTTAAAAGATGAATTTTTTTGTTAAAAAATTAATATGAACAGTGCTATTATATGACTAAATTGACTGTTCTTTAAACATGTTAGTTTGAAATTTATACTTCATGTTTGTCAATTCCTAGTTTGGATTATAAATTAAAAATATTGTTGACCCAAGCAATATATAAAGGTAAAATATATTAGTCTTTATATTAGTAATGTATCTAAGTGGCAATATTATATTTTACCTCGATCTAAATCTTCTTTATGCAGGTGATAAATATTTAAGGTGAATGAAAATACTAAATAAAAAAGAGATCCATATATTTTAGATCAAAATCTAAATTCAAATGTTGGCCCAAAAAAATTAAATTCAATTCCATATGAATATAAAGTGGAGAAATAAACGATCCTTAATTTATTTCCCAGAGTAATAAATTTTCCTTATTTTTTTTTGCCTGAATAAATGGTCCTTGATTAAGAAAAAGAACTTTACAATTTAATGTAAAAAAAAGTAACATTAACATTTGAGAATTAGTTTACCAATCAATCAGTGTCTCACTTCCAGCTCCCAACTCCTCCCAGTCCTTTTTCAAGGGCTCACAGATCCGTTAGGTCAAAGGTACGCGATTCCTTCTTCTTCTTGTTTTTTTTCCCAATCAAAATGAACTTTCATAGATAAAAACCATTACAACGCAGAGACAAAACAAATCCGGAATAAAATACAACAGAAAAGCACCAGCACAAACTAGACCCAAAAAACCAAGCCCCGGTCCCACATACTCCTATTCATCCTGGATCAAACGCCACGCGTCTAACATCCCTATCAAGCAAACATAGAAGCTGAAATGGTGGTCATGACCCAATGAAACTTTAACAACCCAATCGGCTACTAAATTGGCTTCCTTGAGAATCCAGAATGGCTCAGTATGACTTTTCCTGAATCAGTCAAATTTTCAAGGATAACTTCACATCTCTCGTCACTAGGAGATAGATTGTGATTAACACAGTTGATCAGCGATTGGTTATCAAACTCAAACTTCACCTCCTCCAAATCCTTATCGACTGCATATTTGGTAGCCTCCAAAAGAGCTAAACTTTCCGCCATTAGAACTGAACTAGCATTCACCAACTTCGTGCCCCCATCAAGTAGCCATCCATTAGAGTCTCTAACTGTGAATGCAGTAGCAGCCCTCCCCTCTAAGCTCTAACAGACAAAAGGCACAATCCGAATTGATTTTGATTTCATTTCCAACAGGAGGAACCCATTGTTTACACACCTGGACGGTTTGCGTTTCCATTAAGGATCTAGTATCCGACTGCTCCTCCTCATTTGCATCCCAAAATTCCTTTATAAGCAAAGCTGCCTGTTCAAGAGCAAAGACAGGATTAATATCAATATGCTAAGGCATTTCTACCCTTTCAAATCTGCCATAATATCCCAACAATCATAGCCTTATGCCATCTAGAAAGACCAACATCACCCAGACAATTGGAGATCCAAGCAACAGGTTCAAAACCACCATTATTGTCAACATTTAAAGACAACAAACACCCAAACCAAACTGCTTTAACCCAACTACAACCAAAGAAAATATGATTTACATCCTCCACCCCCTCTCTACAAATCAAACAGACATTCATGGCACAACAATTTCTCCTATTCAAATTCTGCAGCGTAGGCAAAGTGTTAGAAAGGAGCCTCCACAAAAAATTCTTTAGCTTATGGGGGACTTTTAATTTCCAAACCTCCCTCCACACCACTCTATGAAAAATTGTTGTTCCTATTTAGCACATCAACCTTTGCAATCTCATACCTATCTTTTACCTCATAGCCACTCCTTCTCCCCCAGTCCACAACTACCTATCTTTTCCCTTCCATGAGATGCCACCATCACCCTCCCAATGGCCTCCCTTTCCCCATCCGTGATTCCTTCTTCTTCTTCTTCTTCTTCTTCTTCTTCTTCTTCTTGCAAGAGTACGCGATTCCTCTGTGCCCTTAGTCCAGTTATTTTTTTTAGTGATTTCAAGAAGTTTTTAGCCATGTAAAAGATTTTTTTTATTTTGATTTACGGAAATGTTTTTCAAGTTATTTGGAGCTTTCCGAAACACCCACCCGTTGCGTGCCACGTTTTCTGCTTCCCTTTGCGTCAGTCTATCCCGTGCCATCTCCTGCACCTTCCCTTGCACACACCCCGCGCTTCTGCTTCCTCCACCGACAAAGACCCACCTTTGCTGCAAAACCAATTACCCATCAACGTTTTGCTTCCTCTTTCTCTATGCTTTTCGTTCCACTTTGTGACCCTAACTGTGTCTGGATTCTTTGATTGGACCGCTTCAATGGCGTACACACAAGTCTGATGATCCCCCGGCACTACATGTTATCGCTGATTCCTATGGAAGGTGTATGATCTGGATATCACTGAGAGTTTGGCATGTGAAACTTCCACTACCAGAAAAATCAGATTGAGCGACGGAATTAGTGACGGGAAAAATAGATTTAGCGACGGTAAAAGCAGATTTAGCGACGGAAAAAGTCCGAAATTAACGACGAATTTAGCGACGGACTTTTTCCGTCGCTAAATCTACTTTTTCCGTCACTAAATAGATTATCTTCCGTCGCTAAATTTGACAATTCCATCGCTAAATGAGTTATATTCCATCGCTAAATTTGACAATTCCGTCACTAAATAGGTTATATTTAGTCATTAAATTTGATAATTCCTTCGTTAAATAGGTTATATTTCACCATTAAATTTAACCATTCCGTCGCTAAATGAACAATTATATGGATTTGACAATTCCGTTGCTAAATGCTTCATTGATTTTAAATATGAATCAACTACGCATGTACAAAAATATTTCATAAACAAATCTTGTTTAATTACACAATTGATCCAAAAAACAAATTTTAAATAATAATATCAAGTACATAGTATGTGTAACCATAAGCACACATTCTAATATATGATTAAATTCTTTAAGTTAAAAAATACAGATAAAAGTCAAGAGCTTCAAACAATACAATCATCATTATCATCAACGTATTCATCTCCTTCATTCTGAACATCCTCAAAATCCTTCCTTTTCTCCCTCCCTATCTGCTTCCCCTGAGACATATTAAACACAAATGAGATGTGATCAAGATGGAAGGAGGTCATATTATCAGAAAAGGACATGCTTGAATACCATCACCACGGCAGTGAACTAAATATAAAGTTCTCCCTCACACGGAGCTGGAAAACCTAATTAAGATTTCAAGATCTAAAGCAATCAATTATCAAATAAGTAAATAGTTACACATTTTGGGCACAACAGCTCGAACATGTA
>JANTPZ010104515.1:0-22874 GCA_025593235.1 Vachellia pachyceras
ATCGAATTGTGTTACTTATTCATTCAGCTTTTGTAGGCTGATGAGTTTGGTTAACAATAAAAAAATGACAAGACCTTACGTGTTACGCGGTGCAGAACCCAATGGTCAGGAAATTGGAAGATATTGGAGCAAGGTATGGGGGACGGTTTATGCAATTCATGCACCCTAGAGAGAGGATAGAGGATAAAAGACGTGATACTAATACCCGAGTAGCAACAACCCTCTCGGTGGTTGCCATATTAATTGCAACGGTGACATTTACAGCCGGATTTACGCTGCCAGGTGGACTTGTTCAAGAAGGAGAACATCAAGGCTCTCCCATATCGAAGTATAATGCAGCTTTCATAGCATTTGTTCTCACATATTCTCTCTCATTCGTCCTCTCTGCGTCCGCTGTTTTTGTCCTATTTTTGTCGACACTTGTAAGAAGTGAGGATGATGACGACATCCAGTACGGATCGCTGCTAGTTAAGTGTGTCTATTTAACCATGTGGGCAATGGTATTCATGGTCATAGCATTTGGCACGGGCATATATGTTGTCCTTGGTGTTTCCAAAGGTTTTGGTGTAGTCATCCTTCTGATTGTGTTGTCATTTTTCTTCGGCGCTGTTGAACTCTATAGAAAATTTATAGAGTAAGTGATGATATTCAGCCGTTCCATACTCTCTAAGCCCTTGTCAATGAAATTCTATATATTTTACTTCATTATTTCATGTACCCAATGGTCTCTGTCATAATTTGTAATTAAATACTACGGTTTTAATTTAACTTGCATATCGTTTACTTAAATTTATGCAAATGTACTATCTTCCGTTTTCATTATAATTTCTAAACTATATTGCCTTTAGGCTAAAACAAATGTACATTCTCTCGATAAATTCAAACAAATCTTTTCGCTTGACCAATACAAATGTGAAATCAACTTTTCATGCTACAAATAAATGTAAAAATTAACATAATGAAAATATTAAAAAAAACTCATAATGTGTTTTCGGTTAAAAAAACTCAATTTTCATAAGTCTTTTTGGGAGAGTTAGTTTGTCATGACTCCCCATATTTTGGGGCAATCGTGAAATTTTTAGTGTATATTGCATTTTAATTACTTACCTTTTTTTGGTATAAAAAATTTACTTACTTTTTTCTAAACAATCTTTAATTATATCTATTTAAATGGTTGTTTAGAAAATTTAAAATATTTACACTAGATTGTTGTTATTGTAAAAATTAAAAATCATTAAAATTATATGGGAACAATTTTTATTCAATGGAGTCAAATTAAACAAACATTTTAAAATGTCCTGTCCATTGATGGGATGAAATCTTGACACTCTTTTTTCATTTTGTCATTTTTCTTAAAGTACATTTGCCCCTAAATCTATTCTCTCATCATCAAAGGCATTATGTTTCTACACTATAGGAGATAGTACATGAAAAGGAGCATAAGAAAGTAAAAACACCAAAGCAACAGAAACAAGTCAGGCCATGAAGCACTCGCAGAGAAAACACTTTCGTTTCAGCTGCGTCATCACATATAAAAGCCAGCAATATATAGTAAAACGATTAGCCCAATCGCCAAGTCACTTGTACGCACCCATATTCTTGTTAGAGTCTGTGTTCTACGCCAATCAGCAATTATGTGAAGATGTTACATTTAACGAAATAAAAGCAGTTTTGTTAAATATTAATGATATTGTACGTTTTGCATGTTTTCTTTATAATGAGTTTGTTCATGACAACGTTTAGAAAAGTTAAACGTATGTTCAACAGTGTTTCTCCACAAAACAAGAGAATCTCCTCTCCACATTTACCTCGATTTGTATAAAAGTACTTCTTTAACACGTTTTCAAACGGATCCAATAAATATCCATGAAAAGTCAAGGAACTATCCTAAATGTCAGCCGTTAATCATTATTGTGAAAACAGTAATAAATTAAAACTAGTATGATTTCAATTGTATGGAAATGCAAATCAAAATTATAGGCACTTGTTAGAGATTAAGGTGGCGGACAGACATTGTATGAGAAATAGTGTTTTGACTTCTTCAAAAGCCTCTTTTAACAAAGTAATCATAAAGGTTACAATTGAGCATATATAGTAGGATTCATGCCGATGAAAATAAGTGGTCAAAATGGAATCTGTTCCTCTCATTTTGAGAGAGATTGTTCACTCCGCAAGTGCACGGGTTGTATCAAGTAATAAAGCGATTTAAAATTATCATTCCCACGGGGATTTGTATAAAAAATCTCAACAAAACAAAATGCTAGGTGCGTTCACTAAGTTGAACCAAACGTAGATTTGATACAAAACGGTAATTTTGAAAACTAATTCTTAAAACTACAGAATAATGTAATTGATTCTTGATTCAAGGACGATTTTTGGAGCCTGAGATTATTTCTCCCACATGTATTTCATAACATTAAAATAAACTCCTCTTACAAATGCTCTTAATGACTAAATGTTGTTAGTCTAGAATTCAAAAATAGTTGTAAAAGCTTTGTCAGATAAAGAACAAGTGTCTAAGAAGATAAAGCTCCAAATCTCAATCCCTTGCTCCAAACTTCTAGATTCCAATTTTTAAGATCTTGATGCAGCTGATCTGATTTTTTATGTGTGTCATCGTTTCCCCTCCAGCTCTCCCACTCTCTTATTTGAAAATTTTCATGCATCTGCCAAGCTGCTTCATATCTGAATACTTTTTTTTTTTAAACCCTTTTTTAACCCTTTTTTGCATTTCAGGATATAGGTCTATCAACAAAGGGTGGTGGTCTGAGCATATTCTTCGCATCACTCTTATCTCAGCATCTGCTAAATTTCTCTGCCATTGCGAATTACTTATGCATTATCAAGTCTCTTGTACATTCTTTCACGCCCTTCCCATTTTGGCCCCTTCCATGTGAAGAACGACCCTTTGGCTTCAATGTCCATTAATAAGCATTCTTGTATTCAATCATTGAATCTCCTACATCTTCCTTCGTTCACCCTTCCTCCACCTTTTTGCTCTAAGGGAGTCTTTATTTCATTAAAATCACCCGCAATTATCCAAGTCTCATCAATCTGCTCGGCCAAATTTTTTAATTTCCCCCATGCTTGTCTCCTATGTTCATTTGGGCTTCCGTATATTGCTGTAAATACCCTTTTTTCTCTTCCACTCTTTATCCTGCAATGTATAAATTGTTCATCTGAATTTCTTCAACACTCATTCCGCCCAAATCCCATAAATCCATATGCCTCCAGAGAAACCCTCTGCTTTCATCCTTATTGCTGCCCTAAAGCCCCAGTCCTTTATTATTCTGTCAGCCACTAATCCAATAACTCTTGGTTCCAATATTACTACCAAATCCAAATTGTATTTCTTCTTGAGATTTTTCAATGCTGCCGCAAGATCTTTGCTTGTAGCACCTCTATAGTTCCAAACCAGTTATTTCATAGTTTAATCACTTGTTTAGGTACAAATATGGGCTATTTTAGCAATCATGGGCCAGTGATGGAGTGCCCAACGCCTGCTCAGTATTCATTTCTGTGCACTCATTTGTATCCTCTCCCTCACTATACTTACTCTCACCAGGATTCATATCTTTTTTCCCCATAACTTCTTTCCTATATTCACCTGGGTCCATATGTTCTTTCCCACTTATAACTGTATTTTGTCTTTCACTTCTCTTTGGATATTTTTTAGCACCTTTTTAGTGCTAAATCATACTCTGTCCTTCCCCCTAAACTTTTCTACTTGATTCCTCCCTACTCCTCCCAATTGCATTTTCCAACTTCTCCTTTTCCTTCCTCTCATTATTTTTTTCTATAATATTAACATATTTATTTCATGCAATGCTCATACTTTCCCCTTCACTGTAATACTTTCCTCTGTTTTTCTTTGTTATTGTCTCCCCTTTTCCCCATAAACTTCCTTTTGGAGCATTATTTTCTATCCATTGCCCCTCCCATATTCACATTTTCTTCTACTTCCAATATTGAAAATCTTGAACCCCCTGATTCTACTCATTCAGTACAGCATTTCCTTGTCTCCTTGGTCTTTGCACTGTTTTCTATAACTCTGTTTCTTCCAGATCTCTGCTCTTTTGTATGTTCATCTCGGTTTTCTCGTCTTTCCTTAGAGTTTTCCAAGGTATTTATCACGTTGCTCCTTTGAATGCGTAAATTTTCCACTCTTCTAACACAGTAGACCCATATCTAGCCTAATATCCTTACCAACTGCATTTCCAAGATTCAACAGGAACTTTTTATCAAATAAAGGCGTGGAAATCTTACCCAAGCGACCATCGACTGAATCTTCTAGTTCATTGGATTAAATTCTGGTCTCCATCTAGCCACATTCAAATACGCATATGATATAACCCATGGTCCACCTATTAGTACCTCCATATAGTCCTCAGCACTCTGTAAACTTACTAAGAAGAAGGCATTTTGCAGATCAAAAATTTCAATCTCCCCTTTCCTTGTCCAAAGTTGCTTCAATTTGTTCTCCGGCTATCAAACAATTGAGTGCTTTTATAAGCAAAGCATTTTGTGTGTGCGCGTGTGTGTGTCAACAATATTAAGAATAATAGAAAAGAGCACACTCATTGACCATGGAGCAACAAGCTCATCATAACAATCATAACCCTTTCGATTTTAACATTAATCACCCCTCTACTTAGGGTGATGAACAAACCCTACAACCTATGAAGATTTTTGCTATATTGCCTCACAGCAACAATTATATTGCATGTTTAGGAAGCACTTCTTCACAGTGGTGTATGTAAACCAAGAAAAAACTATCTTGAAATATGTAAAATCACCTCTAAAGCTGTAACTCTTTTATCACACTGGATTTCTCAAACGCATATAATTGACAGCAACAATCACTAACACCATGTCACCAAAAAAAAAAAAAAACAATCACTAACACCAATTAAAGAATGACTTTATAATTGATTGCAATTATGCTATATTGCCTCAATTGCTAGCAGAACAGACATTTTTAAAAATTATGTTAATGAAAAGCTTTTCCCCCGGATCATTAACATTGAAGACAATATATATTAAATGACTGACAATTCTATTAAGAAATATTGGAACTGTTCAAATTTTGGATGATACTATATATTAAATGATATTAAATTACCAATACATTTTTCTAAGATTGATTAAAAAGCATAAAGATTTTGTTAAGAAATGCTATACAAATATGATTCCTTGAATATTAGTTATATTCATAATGTTAGTTCAGTTTAGTCTATTTAAAAGAAATAAGAAGAAACAGATATAACTACAATACATTAACTTCTATTAGATAGTTATAAAATCATATAATTGTTTCATTTTTTATTTTCAAAAACTATCCAACATTTGCTTTATGTAGGTTGACTTTTCAAATTTTAGGACTTCAATATTGTTTGAATCAAAATATTTAAATATAAAAAGCTCAAAAATTCTGAATCCCGGCCTATTTGATACCTTTAGTTGCGGGTTTGGTCAACCAAATCAAATAATACAGGTTCAAGAAATAATCAAATTGGCGTCAATGGTTTCTCATTTCTAGTTTTATACTCTTCGGAATGTCAAACCCTTCCAATATCCTGTCAATTCTAAATTCCTCAATCCATATATATGTGTGTAGTTATCTTAGGCATAAAAAATCCTTTAAAAAATGCCACTTTGATAATTTCATTAGAATGGGGTTTGCCTGAAATCTAAAATTTTTTAAACTACTTTTGCATAAAATTGTTTCTTTAAGAATTCCAATGAGCCAGATTTGATAATAGAACCCTTGTGAAGCTATTTAATCTTTTCAAATCCAGATTCAGACCATTATGTGTAATTACGCTTATAACTTTTGCATAAAAGTATGCCATATTAACCAACTTATATAAAATTCTTAATCAAATCGATCAAATTATCTCTGATTAGATCCTCAATTTAGAGTATATAATAGTGAAATACATTGAAAGACTTGAATTTTCTACTTGCCACACTCAAAATATTCAATTCAAAGTTTCAAATGGTAAACTATTGAGCGTCCTCATAGAGGTACCATTATCTCCAAGCACTTTAACAGCAGCATCCTTGAACACTTCGATTATTCTGCGCATTTCTTTCCCTTCGTCATCTTCCATTAAACTCTTCACAACTCTAGAAACCTCCTCTTTCTCCACCATTTCATCATCATCATTATTTTCATTCTCTTTCTTATGTCTGACAGCAATCTCCAGCTCCTCATTTACCAACACAGCGTTCATTCTTTGTTCTGCAAATAGTGGTCAAGCAATCATCGGCTTGCCATAGAATATGCCCTCAAAATGTTGGGTGCCAACCACAATGAGTCAAAAACCCGCCAGTGGACACATGTCTCAGGACTTCGATTTGTGGGGCCCATGATGGGACGATAAGACCTTGACCCTTTGTTCTAGAGATAAGCCCTCTTGGCAAGTAGTCAAGTGGGCACTCCTTTTGGGCACTCAAATAATCCGAACAAGAAAACCCACTTGGAGGCCTCACCACCCACAGGAACTTCTGGCCACTTATCTCTAATCCTAACGCAAGTTTATGAAGCTGGTCACGTGACAGTGTCCCACAACTACCAAAATACAACTGAGTTACATGGCTGACTGTCTAACCAAGTTAAACACTTTGAGGCTTATTCGTTTGTTAGCTAGTTCGGTCTGTATAATGGGGCCCAATGGATAAACGAGTGGGTCTTTATGATAATTTTCCAGCAGCGCTGCTATTACCTATCTTTCTAGTTCTAGGAAGCTGTTCACTATGATGCCATCTGCAATATTGAACCTTTTACATATGTGAAGAATTGTTCCGTAGCATTCACTTGATCTTTCTTGAACTGGGTCTGGAAGATCCTTCCCATGAGTGACCTAGTTCTTCCTTTGTCAAGTATATTTAAAAGTTGACCCAAAATAAGTTTTCTTGTATAGATTCAATCATTTGTAATATTCAAATTAGTTCCACAATTCATAATAGTATATTGGACAAAGTGATCATATTATGGATCAACTCTCTTTTATCTCCTCGTGGGTGCTTCTTTCCAATGTGTTTGGGGTTCCAGCTCCTATCTCTCCATCTATTAAACAAAAGAATGATTTTATAAGCAAAGCATTGTGCGCGCGCGCGCGTGTGAACAATGTTAATTGGAGAAGAACAATAGAGAAGAACACAGTCATTAACCATGGAGCAATGGAGCAACAAGTTCATCACAACATTTAAAACCCTTTTTGGGTTTAACATCAATAATCACCCCTCTACTTAGGGTGATGAACAAACCCTATAACCTATGAAGATTTTTCTATATTGCCTCATAACAACACGTAGTTATAATTAACCGCAACAATCACTAACACCAATTAAAGAATGACTTTATATTTGACTGCAATTAAGCTATATTGCCTCAATTGCTAGCAGAACTGACATTTTCTGAAATTATGGTAATGAAAAGTTTTTCCCATATCATTAACATTGAAGACAATATATATTAAAGGACTGACAATTCTATTAAAAAATATTGGAGCTATTCAAATTTTGGATGATACTATATATTAAATGATATTAAATTATCAATCCGTTTTTCCAAAATTGATTAAAAAGCATAAAGATTTTGTTAATAAATGCTATAACAAATATGATTCCTTGAATATTAATTATATCCATAGTGTTAGTTATGGTTAGTCAACTTAAAAGAAATAAGAAGAAACAGATATAACTACAATACATTAACTTGTATTAGATAGTTATACAATCACATAATTGTTTCACTTTTTTATTTTCTAAAACTATCCAACACTTGCTTTATGTAGGTTGATTTTTACATTTTAGGACTTCAATATTGTTTGAATCAAAATATTTAAAAAAGTTGAGAAAATATATAACTTAGGCTCCGCTTGGATAGGATGAAAAGTTGAGAGGAAAGAAAATGAAAAGAAAATATTATTACCCATCTTGCTTGGATGGATGAGAGAAAAACAGAGAAGAAAGAAAATGGGTAAATGGTTAAATGACTAAAATATCTTTAAATAAAATTGTTTAATAAATAGTAATAAGTAAATTATGCTTAAAATATATAAAGTATAATATCAAATTAAATATGATAATAAAAATTATATTAATATTAATATCATTAAATAATTAAAATCAAATTATTTATTTAAGATATCTTTTTATGTTATTATTTTTTAAAATAAAATAACTTAGATAAGAATATATCATATTTTTAAGGTTGTGAGGTTTTAGTAAGAAATTTTAAAATAAATTAGATATTAGAATATATCTTAAAATGTATTCTTTTAAAAAAAAGAAAATCATAGTCAGAATTTTAAAAAAGTTAGATATTAAATATAATTATTTAAAATGAAAAAGTAAAAAAAAAGACTATACAGGTAGATAAGGAAAACGTGTTTTCTCTCCATGTGTGGAGAGAAAAGTTGGAGAAAAATTGTGGTGGGACTCACACCCCATTTTCTCTTCAACTTTTACTCCCACTTTTTCTTTCATATCCAAACAGGGGAAAACTCATTTTTCCCCTTATTTTCTTTCAAAGTTTTTTTTCCTCCCTCATTTTCTTTCCATCTAAACATAAGGTTAGTTGCGGGCTTGGTCAATCAAATCAGATAATAGAGGTTCAAGAAATAATCAAATTTGCGTCAATAGTTTCTCATTTCTAGTTTTATACTCCTCTGAATGTTAGACCCTTCCAATATCCTGTCAATTCTAAAGTCCTCAATCCATATATATTGTGTGGGTGTGTCTATAGTTATTTTAGGCATAAAAATCCTTTAAAAAAAGCCACTTTGATAATTTCATTAGAATGAGGTTTTCCTGAAAAAATCTTAAATCTTTTTAACAATTTTTGCATAAAATTGTTTTTTAAGAATTCCAATGAGCTAAATTTGATCCTAGGACCCTTGTCAGTTCATTTAACCTTTCCAAATCCCGATTCAGACCATTATGTATAATCACGCTTATAACTTCTGCATAAAAGTATGTCATATTAACCAACCTTTTTTTTTGATACAATCATATTAACCAACTTAATTGTATGTGTATAATTATTGGCTTACCATTGAATATGCCCTCGAAGTGTTGGGTTCCAACCACAATGAGTCAAAAATCCACCAGTGGACACATGTCTCAGGACTTCGATTTGTGGGGCCCATGATGGGACGACAAGACCTTGACCTTTTGTTCTAGAGATAGCCCTCTTTTTTTTTAATAGAAACTGAATCATAAAAACAAAACCAACATTACACACGGTTTGACGATGTTAAAGGATCGCCATCTCCAACCCCTACATGTAGATCACATGGGGATTGGCTGTAAACACAAAAGTTACCATACAGATTACGAGCTAACTTGACTAAACTATCAGTTAGGGTATTTTCTGTTCTCGAAACATGCTATAAACCAATATTCCAATCCTGCGAGATTATCATACATGCTGTAAACCAATATTCAAGAGATAGCCCTCTTGACAAGTAGTCAAGTGAGCACTCAAATAATCCGATCAAAAAAACCCACTTGGAGGCCTCACCACCCACAAGAACTTATGGCCCCTTATATCTAATCCTAACGCAAGTTCATGAAGCTGGACACGTGACAGTGTCCCACTACTCCCAAAAGACAATGCAAAACGGTTGTCTAACCAAGTTAAACACTGAGGCTGATTCGTTGATGTTAGCTAGTTCGGTCTGTATAATGGGGCCCAATGGATAAACGGGTGGGTAGTTGTGATTATTTTCTAGCAGCGTTGTTTTTTTTTATAAAGAAAAGTTTAGGTGGGTTTGGCACCGATCCCCCACCAAGGCCAAGATCTGGCCCCAGGGCTCTTTGAGCACTTACAAGGGACTTACGAGATCGCCTACCAAAGGAGTCCTCACGACGGCAGAGGGAATCGAACCCACCTCCTTTTTGGGAGTTGGTTCCGTTCCTTACCATCTATGCCAAGCTCCTTTGGCTCTAGCAGCGTTGTTATTACCTCTCTTTCTAGTTCTAGGAAGCTGTTCACTATGATGCCATCTGCAATATTGAACCTTTTACATATATGAGGTATTCACTTGATCTTTCTTGAACTAGGTCTGGAAGATCCTTCCCATGAAAAACTATACAACCTGCAAGAGCAGTTAGTTAATATTTCTGGTAGCTGCTTATACGTTTCTACTTGGGTCACTAACAATTTTCACATGACTATATTATAATTCATCTAATTCTAAAACAGGAGGTAGAGATATAGTTTTTATGTTTGGCACTAAATATAAGTAGCCAATCTATTTTATTTCCTAAATTTATAATGTATCAAGTGAAATATCCTTATCAATTGTACATGTTAAGGATTTCCAAAGGATTATTTTAAGTACACATGACAGAATCAGGTATTTTAGATTTAAAAAGAGAGAGAGATTATATTTTAAGAAAATCAACATATATTTATTAGAAATAACTAACTTAATTGATTTTGATTTTTTTAATATCTGAAAAATTACTCATCTACCTCCTATATCAAGAAGGGTGGGAGGCACTAAGAGAATTAGATATAGCCATACAAAGTTTATTAAAATAATAATAATTAATTCCAACCAATTTAATAATAATATTTCAATAATTTTCTCTTCAAAAATTTCAACATTCTAATCTTCCAACCACATCCATTTCTTACCCAGAGAGCCACTTGTCTGCCTTAGATGTGTGTTATGGAAGGAAGGGTAAGTTTTGAAAATCCCAATAGAAGTCACAGTTCACCATACAGTTATATATATAATTCAGTCTTACAAAAACAAGCCACATTCTCATACAACAATAGTACCTATTATGAGATCCCATCTCAACATCTTTGCATAGACACACACACACACACACGAATAGTAATTCACATCATTAGATCACACCTCAACAACTTTCCACATCACATGGTCATAGACATATAACAAATTTCATAAGACGCAATTACGTGCTCTTACATGAGAAATGCTCAACAACTGAGCATCCAAGTAATCATATCTTCTTAGGCTTGGCTATTCTAGAAATCTTGCAAAGTTAATATATGTACTCTTTTCACAAGTACTGCTATGTTAAGAACATACAATCGTTCTTCAACAGAACTGATTGATCCATATGTCATAGCATGCATAACAAATATAATACAAATAAGAATGTATATAATTAAATACATAAGAGTAAGATAAAAATGGCTTCTACTTGCCTCCTTTCTTTCTTGATTACATTTCCATCAATATTTCATTTTCCAATCTTCCTTGGAGTGCTCAAGTAGATATCAAATCCTAAAAGCATTCATGTCAAATATTAGATTAATTATATGCTTATCAAGTTTTATTTAGCTCAACTTTCTCAGCTATTCCCATTTCTACCCCTTTATTTTACTTAATCTTCTCTATTTCTTATTCAAAGTTAGATGTCCAAAGTTAGATGTCTAGAAAGCTAACATGCAAATGCATCACTATTAAACCTTTAAATCAATAATGACTTTAAAAAATTATAACTTAATCTATAAAATCTCAAGTAAAGTGATTCAAAGTTCTAGTCAAGTCTCTTTTCATCCTTTATAAAGAACAAAATAAGTCTAATTATCTGTTCTCAAAGCTTGCTGCACAAACCAGCGGAAATGCATTCTTCTCATTTAGAAAAACGTATTATTTCTAATTTTATGTATGAATCAGTAAAAATTCTTAACTTACAATCCACTCATCTAAATAATGTGTTCTAGGATTTGTTTTAAAACTTATTATAAGTACTATCTTCTTGCCAAATTTTATAGTCAACAAAGATCATTTGGGCAATTAAAAAGCTTCTCAAATATAGCTGCTTAAATTTAAAAGCTCTTTCTAGATCATGATAACATTAATGTGATTAAATTAGCTACTACAAGCCTTTACCAATTACTGAGCATAGTTGATATTATCTAGCCCCTTCATCCTTCATATTATGGGCCCTCTATTCATAATCGGATTTGAATTGAATGTTTTGGCCGGACACATACTTATTATGGTATATTGTTGATGATAAGGAGACAGCGTTCTTGAAGTGACTAGCTAACTTTTAGCCAAATATACTAGTAATGATTTGCTATAGCATGTCCAAAAGATACAAGGGTGAGCAAAATAAATGAGTTGCGATGGTTTCAACTATAGAAAGTTTTATGTGTTAGTTTACTATTGAAATTTTTAATGTTACTTTGGATAAATCTACTTCTCTTACTTATATATATCATAAATTAATTTTAGTTATGAAGATTAAATGTCTCACCCCATGATATTAACACTTTTTTTTTGGGCGAAACCTCTAATCCGAATAGGGGTCAAGGAAAGTACGTAGATGCATAAGCTTTTGTAGCCTTGCGTGCCTTTGAAATTTTTTGGGAATTGTATTATGTGTATTGCTATCATATGATCATCATATTTTGATATACTAGTTTATTTTGGAGATGACAACGTTTTGTATATAAACTCGTGTGTTTGAGTTACAATGTGAAAGAATGTTGACTTGTGGATTTGGACATAAGCCTTATGTTAATTATGCCCTTTGTATACGTATGAGACAGTATTAAAGAACGGAGACTAGTGTGCTGTATTTTAACTCTTATGTTGATTACACCTTTATTCTTATGTATGAATTTATTATTGTGGATTCGTAGGCTATTAGTGTCCTGATCCAAATGTATTAATACGAGGGATGAAATAAAAAGTTTTTAAAAGTGATAAATAAATTTTTTTATAACTATAATTAATTGTTTAATAATTGTTAACTAGATTAAATGCTTTCTGAAAAGTTACTCACCCATCACTTTCAAATCATCCATCAAACAACTGGTGAAATTGAAGTACGTAAAGGTTTGGGGATAAACCTTGGTCCAAAATCAAGTTTGCATGTCCAAGATAACACTTCCTTCAAGCTCCTTCCTCTCCGTCAAACTTTGCTCTCCCGTCTCTGCTCTGTTTGGGGAAGGAGAATAAATAAGGAATGAAAATGAAGATGATGGCGAGGGGTTAGACATATGTGAGGTGAAATGAACATTACGCTTCTTTTTTACATTCTAAATCCTTTTTTTAGTAAAATACATGTAAAATATTAAATTAAATTCTTCATACTAAATATAGATTTTAATCCTCAATTCAACCCTCTAACCCATAAAGTAGTTCAACAAAGATTTTTTTTTGAAAAAATTTATATATTCTCCATTTTCCTTGAATTTTCCTGAAAAATAAGACTAATTTTCCAAAAATAGTTTATGATTAAATAATTTATTTTTGAGGCACTTTACTTTTTAAATAACTTCTCTAAGTCTCAATTATACTTTATAGGTTTAGGGGCAAATTTTTAATATGTTACATTACAATATTACATGATCGAGAGAATGATTTTTTGTCTTATTTATAAATTATTTCGTTAAATTTTTTTATATAAATTTATACAATATTACCTTGTTCTTCTCTCATATAAAGAGATACTGTTCGATCTATTTCTCCTCTGTCAGGAAATTCACTTTCCAAAAATACAGTATCCCTTGATTCAATTTCAGTCACCGTTCCATATTCGTTTCCCCAATGAAAACGTATCCTTTGGATTCTTTTGAGTATCTTATAAAGATACATTTTTTCCTCTTGGACCCAACTTCCCATGCCTATGGGAATCGTCATGAACGTATGCAGCCGACCCTAGGGTCTTAAGATATTTAAATCGGGTTGCATTTTGTCTACAATTCATAGGGTGTGGAAGTACCTACTTTTGAGGGTACACAGTTAAGTATAAAGGCTGCTATTAATAAAGCATCACCCCAATACAAAATTGGAAGGTTTGCTTGAGCCATCATTGACCTAACCATGTCTAGAAGAGTTCTACTTCTTCTTTCAGACACTTCATTTTGTTGCTGAGTGCCAGGAATAGTTAGTCACCTAATTATTCCTTTTTCTTCATAGAGCTCTTTGAACTGATCAGACAAGTATTCATGACCTTGGTCAATACATAATACTTTAATTTTTTTCATTTGATTCTCTACTTCATTCATATAATGTCTAAAGCACTCAATTGCTTCAGACTTTTGTGAAATCAAATAGACTTGACCATATCGTGAAAAGTCATCAGTACAAGTAATGAAGTACCAAGCTCCATGTCTTGCCCTCACACTCATGGGACCGCATATATTAGAATGGAACAAATCCAATGAATTTTCAGCTCTAGTTCCCATATCGAAAGGTTTTCTAGTTGCCTTGCCAGCTAAACAATTTTCACATAAGGCCATCTCCATGTTTGGAGTTCACCTAGCAAACCATCTTTTGCTAGTTTGATCATTCGATTCTAACTTATATGCTGTAGTCTAGCATGCTAGATATTTATGCCAACTGTTATATTGGAGCAACTAACGAAATAGTCATGCAAATTGGAATCATCAACAACATTCATAACATGGAACTTTCCTGAAAAAGAAAGCTAAATCATAAAAGGTATCATCGCTAAGAATGTCAGCACCTTTTGTCATGAAAGTTCACATCAAACCCATAATTCAACAAATACAGTATAGAAACTAAATCTCGTCAGATGTTCGATGTATGAAGCACATCATATTAGATTAAGGTCTTTCCATCACGCAGAGCTAATCTACAGGTGCCTATGCCTTTGATCTCAATCTTTGTGTTATTGCCAACATAAAGCCATTCGCATTAATGCGGTAACCGACGATAATTTTGCCTAGGGCAGTCCCTCGCAAAGTAACCCAACTTCTGGCAGGCATAGTATTTGACCTCATTCAGGTCAACTTTACTTTCGCCCATTTTAAATTTAGAGACTTCCTTCCTACCTTTTCCGTGAAATTTCTTGCCCTTCTTGAAATCGGGCTTGGCATTGGAAATGTCTATATCCTCGGTGTAATAGGCATGCCCAGAAGTCTTATATGACTTCAGGCATTCATCCTCAAACTCATGGTGCTTCACAACATCATTAAAAATGATGATCTGATCACAGCATGTACTTGCTTCTCATCAGTCATTGTAAGTCCAACTTCTGGAAGCTCTCTGATTATGTTTGACATGTTTCAAAGGTGCTTTTTCATAGACGTAATACCCGGAAGCTTATACGTGTCAAACTTGATTGTCAGCGTCCTAAGCTTAGTGGTCGAAGTTCCACCAAACTTATCTTTGAAAAGCTGCCCACATGGCATATGTAATTGGACGTTTTTCAAATTGACACATTAGATCATTTAGCAATATTCTCAGCATGGTAACTCTTACAATACTGTTCTCATTTTTCCATACCTGGTATAACTCCAGGTTTCCCTTACGCTGGGTTGAAGTCCCAGCCTCATGTTCCACCATGGTGGTCAATGGCTCAAGGGCCTATGCTCTTCCAATATATACTACACTTTCCGGTGCCAGATGTCCCATTTGTCACCGTTCAGCTTATCCCCTTTGTTCAATTTGGTAATAATACCTTTTGTTGCTATTTCCAAGTCTGAGGTGACGGGGCATTTTATCAACAAATGTTTTCTCATATAGCTAAATTTTTAGTGTTTATGTAGCACATCACAGTATACAATGTCTTATACTTATATTACTCTTGACAAGAAGATAATTTGATCACTAGATTTACGATCAGGAGAATACGTTTGTACCTCCCATCACACAAACACTAGTAACTACATTATTTTCTTTAAAGAATTTTATATAAGTACTTCTTGAATCTTTAACTTTTAGAAGTTTCGTTTTCTAAAAGTTCCCACTTATCAAAAGTGTTACAAAGTAATAAATCATGCGAATAACAATGACGATTTCACAACAATTCGCATAAATTAAACATGTCACATTTCACAATGCATTTATTCATAACTATACATCAAATCATGTTCTAAAATACATTAACAGAATATAAAGGGTAAACACACAGATCTAAAGCACAATACTCTTTGGATATTTTCAATACAATTATTGACTATTTATTTTTTTTCAGTCTTTTAAAGTATTGGTTCTTGTTCAGCATAAATTTCGTTGTTTTCTTTACTGCATTAACCCACATGGTTTTTAATGTGAATGTGCTTGTATCTCTAAATGCTACACTATACTTCATCACGACATTCACATAGAATTTTGCAGTTTCATTATCAGTTATGTTGTTGACATAGTTCGCAATGATTTCATATATGTATACATTTATATTCTTGACTACGATTGTTCTCATTGAATACCATATTCAGCTATTGACGCAGCCATGGCCGGGAAAAAAAAGGTTGCTCTACCTCCTCATCAACACTTTGAGGTTTTGAATTGAATGAGAACGACGACATACGATTTAGGTTGGAATAGACCCTTTTGAGGTTCCTCTTAACCTCCCTCAAGGTTCTCATCCTGATCCTATTCGGGGTCTCTCTCAGGTTCCCCTTGAAGATCTTTCTCACGATTACTTCAAAAGTCCACTTAAAATGTTCCTCCTCAAAATCCTCTTTAAATTCTTGTTCAGGATCCTCATTTAGGAATGTGTTCACCAACTTATTCAATGTACATTGATCCTTAAGGAAGTGTTTCAGTGCTATATGAGATTTCTAATTCCATTGTTAAAAAAAATGAATTTGAAATTATTCATTTGAAAATTTTCAAGAAATCACTCAATAAGCACTGATTTTCGTTAAAAACAAATCCTGAATTGCCTTATAAAATAGGCAAATTACATATCAAAACTAAGCTCTTGAATTTTAGGATTTTTACAAACAAACCGTGTCTCATTTGGACCTTGCACGCGCCCTCACGCGCCTCGGGAAGATTAATTCCTTAAAAATTCGAAAAATGGAACGAAGCCCACTCTCATGGTGTGGCGCGTGTAGTACACGCGCCGCCTTGCCGCCATCAGAATGCGACACGCGCCAGACCGTCGAACTCCACGTGCCGCCACGGGTTCCATGGTGTAGTCAACGTGTCCACTAAATGTGCTACGTGGCCTCACACGCCACGTGGCTTTTTTTTCTTTTAAACAATAATTTTTTTAAATTTAATTATTATTTTTAAATATATTTTTTTGAATTTTTTTGTGGACTGGGCCTCTCTGGCCCAGCTCCCCTTTTTTGTTTTTTGGTTTATTTTTTAATTTGTGATTGGGCCTCTCTGGCCCAATTTACAAAAACCATTTTTTTAAAAAACCGGTTTGGGACCCTCTGGCCCAACTTTCAATTTTTTATTTTTGTTTTTTCATATTTTTTTATAAAATTTTTTTTTATTGGGCTCAGCTCTCCGGCCCAAACTGCTTCTCCTTTTTTTTAAAAAAAAATTTCGGTTCTGGGTCTCTCTGGCCCAAACTGAAATATTATTTTTTTGGTGCTTTGGATCTTCGTGGCCCAATGCAGGAAAGGCTGAAAAACCCATCTGTCAGTCGGGTTAACCTACCCGATGTTGACTCGGACCTCGACCCGGTTCGTGCCGCCAACACTGTTCAGCCTTTTTTTTGTATTTTTGGAATTCTCGTTTTTTGTTACTATTCATTCGATGCGTTTTTCGGCCATATCTTCGCCGTCTGACCTCCGTTTTTCGTGTTCTAGGTGTCCATTTCTTCGTTTCGATGAGATCTATGCAATGGGAGCACTTTTAGAGCCTAATTCTTTCTCCTTTTCTGAAAAACATGATGGAACTCGTAACTCATTTTTCTTCCGTAACTCCATCGTCCGGTTTCCGTTTTTTGCGTTCTTGGTCTCCACGTTCTCGTCTTGAAGAGATCTACACTATGGTTATGTTTTCTAAGCCTAGAGACATTGTATTCTGAGAACTCATATCTGGATCTCCGTTGTTGGGTTTCATTTTTCGTTTTCATCATTTCGGTTTAGATGTATATAATTTCAAACCACATATACACATAAATCACAGACATGCTTGAAATCTGAACCGAAAAATGAAACGGCATGCTATACAGGAAAGCAAGAAATATACATACACATATATCTCAATTGAACATGCTTGCGGAAATTCATGAACAGTGAGTAATTGCCATAGAGCATGCATGGTAAGCAAGAGATGATAGTAATGGATATACTTTAATCATATACTCAAATTTTCATGATTAAACTAGCAATAGTTCATGTCCGTGCGGAAGAGAAATGCCTCAGGAACCTAATAGCTCTGATACCACTGAAGGATTTCGGGCGTACCTGGAGATGCGGAATTACAAATCTGCAAATACCCACACGGAATTCGGATCACAATGGTGGATCCAAACACAAGACACAGCAAAAGCACCGAAGGCAAGAGGAGAGGAGATGAGAGGATTCTCTGAAAGAGTAAAAGGGAAAGGAGAAAACTTGTTTTCTCTATGCGTTATGTCTGCCGCCTTTGGGGAACCACACCCCCTCTTATGGCTTCCCACTAGGGTTTATGTTTACACATTTGACCTAACCCATGGACTTGGGCTTAATCTATCAAGGGTGGCCCATATTCCAACAAAAATGTATACGTTGCTTTTAACAAAAGAAGAAACAAAACTAAGTGGTATTCAACAATGAGTGAAAAAATTAATAACAATAATGATTTTTTAAAAAAAGACTAACAAAAATATGTTTTTAACTTATTTTAATAAGTTATTTTGGAATCGTTTATCAAAATAAAACTGTGTAATGAATGCGTCTGATAAATTATGGGTCGCGGATCCAATTCTTCTTCCTTAAATTATCTATGTCAAGTTTTTGTATTGCTAAAACCAAAGATCTTGATACAATAATGGTCTCAGATAATGATAACTAAAAGTTTTCATTTCTAATGGATTTCATAAACTCTTTAGGTTGATCGGCATGGAACTTGAGTTTTACAATGCTACGATGAGAGGCAACATCGATGCCTTTAAAGGAAAGGGTAGTGAGCAAATTGAGTCCATACTAACACCAAATAAAAATACGATCCTTCATATACACTTCACAAACTATACTCACAGTGCATCAGAGACATTCGTGGAAGAAGTTCTAGGCATATGTCCTTCGCTTGTTTTGAAGACCAATACGAAGGACGAGACCGTACTTCATATAGCAGCAAGGTATGGCATCATACAATAGTGAAAAAATTAATTGATCTATCTAAAGATCTCTCTAAAGATATTAATGAAGTTGGAGCAGAGAAAAGACTCATACGAGCAATAAATAATAAGGACACAGCCCTGCATGAAGCAGTTCGTTATGGTCACACGAAAGTTGTGGATGTCTTGATAAAGGAAGAACCAGATCACTCATATTTCGGTAAAAATGTTGATTTTGAAACTCCACTTTTTATTGCTGTTGAGAGACAATATTGGGACATCGTAGACATAATACTGGATAGTAGTAATTCACCACAATATGATGGGCCCAATGTAGAAATGCTTTACATGCTGTTGTTCTTCACGGTGACAAAGGTACGCATTATGTTGTATGAACTTTTTTTAATTTTAAAATTTATATAGATGATACTTATGAATTCATTTATCTCTTCATGGTATTTAATCTCTTCATTAAAAATTTTAAAAAAACACACAATATATGAATTCATTTCACTGCATTTATTTTGATATTTCAAACATTTGCATGCATGAATCCCCTGTTCCTAAATACTATGGTATGAGCAATATCAATTGTCACTGATAATAAAAGTAGTACTTATAATAGAGATTGATAAAAATAAAAAAAATCACCGTATGTGGTATAGGAACCAAAGAGCTCACAATGAGATTCTTGAAAATACTCTGAACTATCTTATTCCTTGTCTGCTTTCCATACAATCCAAGGTCCCTATTTATATCCGCTCAATAGTGTGAAGCCAATCGACAGACTCATCTAGTCAAACCTTTCCTTCAAAGTCAAGGATGCCGTCCACCTTGATGTCACTATGGCGAAATTTTTGTACTTGGTGTTGATGGCTCCTAACGGATGATAAACTGCCGCTGCCCAACTCATCTTCAAGGGCTTCTCCACATTCGTCTAGTAAAACTCGTTACAGCTCTACAATACCCTCCAGCTCCTGTATCCAGCATCTCAGCTCATTCATCTCCACCTTATGCACTAATCTGGGTCTTGCAGATATTTTGTGGCCTAGACTCTAATCTTAGGGGGTGGGGAAGAAACAGAACCATCTAGGAGGATAGGGGGCAAATGGTAAATATAAGAAGTTTAGGCTAAAAAGGGAATTTAGGGAAGTTTAGGGCTTAAAATGTAAATATGGAAGTTTTAGGGGTGAAAATGGAATTTTTAAAAAGTTTAGGGGTAAAAATGTAATTCTAAAAAAATCAGGGGGAAAATGTAATTTCAAAAGTGCAGGGGTGAAAATGTGATTTCAGAAAGTAGGGGCTAAAGTGTCATTTTGGAAAGTAAATTGGCAAAAATGTAAATGTAGAAAGTATTGGGCTAAAATGAAATTATGGAAGAGTTTATGGGTTAAAATTAAATAGCGAAAATTTAGTTGATTGGGCTGGTTGATGTGGCAAACTGTGACAAGTGTCAGGCGCTGAGTGGGACAAGCTAGTGCTAACTAGATAGGGGCAGCTGATGTGAAAAGTGACATCATCGTCTTCAACCTCCAGTATACTCGTGCTACGAGTGAGACAATAGCGACGGCATGTGGATCTCCGCGGTGGCACATGAGGGCATGTGCGGCTGCCTTCAGTAAATGGAAAACTCCAATATAAGGTTTTCCAACCTCCTGAGCATGATGACCGTGTCTATTTGGCTAAAAAAGGTCATGAACTATGAGTTTCAAGATTGACAGTGACCCCCTAGTTTGCTTCTCTGCAACTCTGCTTCCTAGACTATTTTTAGGTGGCTCCCTCTCTCTGGAACTTGGCTCTAATACCAAGAATGGTATAGAAACCAAAGAGCTCACAATGAGACTCTTGAAAATACTCTGAACTATCTTATTTCTTGTCAGCTTTCCATACAATCTAATCCCTATTTATACTAGCTAAGGGCAGACAACATTATAAAACCTCTTAAAGAGAGGTTACAAAAACATAAAGGGATATTATTTTTAGGCTTGGTAAGTTAAGGGATGAGCTATGGGATTTCATATTGTTTTAGCTAACGTCTCAATACCTTTATTAATAAGTCTTGCACGAGTTTGGTTAGGTTTAATTCTATGAAATTATGCGGATTGTATAGGAGATGGTGGATGTAACTTATTAATTCAGGTTTCGTATGCTGAATCTGGTTAACAACAAAAATGGTTAAGACCTTATATGTTACATGGTGCAGAGGAAAATATTATCCAAAGCTCCTGGAGCAAGGTTAGGAGGATGAGTTCTGGATAAGAACCTTAGAGAGAAGAAACAAGAGAACAGCCATGATTTAGCTGTTGATGATTTAGCTAGAAAAACACCAATCACATCTGTAGTGGCGATTTTAGTTGCAACGGTAACATTCACAGCAGGATTTACGTTGCCTGGGGGACTGATTCAAGACGGAGAACGCAAGGGCTCTCCCATATTGAGGCATAATAAAGCTTTTATAGCGTTTGCTATAACCAACTCTTTCTCGTTTATTCTATCTTCTTCTGCAGTTCTTTTGTCGGGATTTTTTCTAAAACAGCACGAGGATTCTTACCGATGGAAGCTAACTTTGTGTATGTTAATGACCGTTTACGCAATGTATAGCATGATCATAGCATTTGGGATGGGTATGTATGCTGTTCTAGCTTAGGTGATTCAAAAGGTGGGAGTTTTGCTGTCATTGTTGCTTCCCTTTTGCTCCTCGGTATGATTGTCTTGGGGATGGTAAGAAGGGATTATGATCAAGGCCTTCGTAATTATTACTCGCTTAAGAAAGTAACAGATATTCAATTGTCCCACACTCTGTGAGTTCTGGTCAATAAAATTCTATTTATTATGCTTAATTCATTTATCTCATGTACACGGCCTCTGCCGAGATTGACAATCAAGTAGTTCAATTTAGTTAATTAATGATCAATTTTTATCATATGAACTACTGTTCTGTTAAATTTAATTTGCATTTTGTTTTTTTAATTTTATGCAATTGAACTATTTTTTTTTGTTTTTGTTTTTGTTTTATAGTTTAGGATTTGATCCCATCTACCTTGGTGCTCTAATGGTTTGGTGGCCATAGAGATACCAAACATCTTTTTTATTATAATGCCTAATAATATATTCTAATGAATAATACAATATTCTACCTACTAATTACACTTATTATGTAAATGGTAACATTTGTAAGTATATTTACCATTTCTAATAACATTTACTACTATATGGAACAAGTTTAACATTTGGACAAATTTAACTAATTAGATAAGGGGTGTTGAAGATTAATTACACTTGTTAGTTTGTAATTGTACAAGTAAAAATGCAGCATCAACTACACTTATAAAGCAAATAGCAATATTTGTATATGTATTATCATTTTAACAATTTAATCTACTTGTAACAAGTTCCATATCGAAAGAAATTCAACTAATTGGATAACAGTGTGATAAAATGACTACATTTTTTTAAAAAAAATGGAGGACAATTTTTTTAAAATTATCAATATATTTAATATTTAAAATTGCTACCTCTTCCTAATAAGTCTTTTAACAAATTCACATGACCCTTTTAGGAAATTTGAAATTCAGATGGTATGTTTTGGGCATTTTCCCAATAAATAAAAAGGGAAAAATTACACACAGGTCCCACATAAACTAATTAAACACAAAATGATCCCAAACATTTTGATAATTAGTCTCAAGCCCCATGGGACCTTTTAGGGTTGGTTTGGTTTCAAGGTTTTGAAACCTAGGTTTTCTCTTTCATACTCTCTTTTTACTATTCTTTCTTACTTTCCTCTTTCTTACTTTTTCTCTCTTTCTCTTTCTTACTTTCCTCTTTCATACCCACTTTTTCTTACTTTTTTACCTCGAAATCTGTAAAAGCTATAACTTCCCAAACAT